>OX451349.1:67512-197878 GCA_949629155.1 Myopa testacea | reverse complement strand
AACAACCGAATAGTACCAGCAGAACAACGGGAACTAAGGTCGATAGCTAACAACGGCCGTTCCGAGTATAGTCACTACAACACAGCAACAACCACGCCAGCTACCCAGCAGCAACAAAATTCCCACAACACACCGAGAGGAAGACATCAATTCAACGGGGTGTACATCAACAACAACGTCAACAGTAACATCAACAGTTACGTCAAGGTTAACACCAACATCAAATCATCATCAACCTACACACAGACGACACCGAAGAAGTGCAGTTACCATTTGTATTATTGTATTATTATTGTAATTGTTTTTATTTTAAGTATTGTTAATAATTAATAGCATTGTAATTAGTCTAATTATTACTAATAATTAATCATTATTGTTCACAAAGAAAGAAAAACACGAACATACATAATTATACACTAAGTAAAGTCATAATAAGCATACGCACACCCACAGTTCAACAAAACATAAATGTACAAGAAAAATTTAATATCGTCTTACGATACTAAATTTTTCTTCCCCTAGGGTGGAGGGATGTTGTAGGTCAGAATCATTACTCTCGTAATAACAACGCTTAACGTTGCTATCACCACATACTTTTCGGCCCAGTAGTTAACAATGCACAAAATGCATACTTCTAGGCCATTCTTTATTAATTGCGAAGCTCGAAAGTACAAGTGAATCACACACCACTGTGGCCTAGATAAAAGCCGTACTTGATCGCATTCCAATAAGTGGAACAGCGCGCGAACTGGGTCGCATTCCACTTTTGCTTTGAGTGTCAAAATTAATTCTTGAGAGAATTGCAAAACGATGCGGAAATGATTCTGACCAACAACGAATCTCAGAAGAGATATAAACCCATCTTTCGGATTGAAAGTGGGAGTAGTTTTGAATTGAGAGTTGTAATTAAGCAGTGAAAGTAAGAAGTCTTGTCGTAAAATCCGGACGAAGAAGTCGTCAAGAGTCCCGCGTATAAAGTCGCGTATTGTTAGTTTAATTAAAGTGTAACTAATCATAAGTGAAAATAACGACAAGTGTAGTTATAACAGCAGGGAATAAAACATAATAATAAATAAAAATCATAGAATAGAAAATCAACGACCAGGAGTTTTACTTGCTGTCCAAAGGACAACAGAGATATCGGAAGACCCTATAGAAAGGGATACAACATTTACAAGAAAGAAAACCCTTTTTAACTATCTTGCAAATATATTTCAAACATTTTGGTCCTTCGAGCGGAAATGCCAAAAACAGCGAATAAATGAAGATCGGCAAGAGTGTCGAAGAGGAACCCATTAGGTAAAAAAAGGAGAGCAATGAAAATTTGCATCGTACTTATTTTTTTTAGCAAGATCCTTACGAATATTCATTTGATACGCAAAATTGTTAACATTTTTTCATTAATCTGCGATTCATCAGCCTAAATTTGTAATTTTATTAGTCTGCGAATATTTTTATTTATCTGCGAATAATTTTAATAGTCTGCGAATAATTTTAATAGTCTGCGAAAATTAGTCTGCAAATAATTTTATTAGTCTGCGAATAATTTTATTAGTCTGCGAATTATCTGACAATATTTTTATTTGGAAAAAAATTAGTTTTATAATCTGCAAATTTTGTACTCTTCTGTAAACCATCAGTGATTTACTTTTTTTACACTTGAAAATATCCTGAAGTTTATATAAAATCGCAACGCTGGTATTTGTGACACTGTTCTAACAGAATAATATTAGCGATCTCGACAGCACAACTAAAAGCATTTTTTAAGTCTTAAGATTATATTTGCAGATACACAGATGACTGATAAAACGGCAGTTGTTGCTAGAAGCACAAGGATTGAAACGACAGCTCCAGTTAATACAGCTATTGAAGATATTGTTACAACTACCTCAGTAGAGTCTCCAGTAGTAGTTGAAACACGCAGTGCAGTTAGGGCCAGTTTTTCAGTACTCGTTTAAACGGCGTTTAAACGACCTTTAGTTAAATGTCAATTTAAATTTAATTTAATCTCAGTTAAATTAACTAAGATTTGAGTTTTACAGTGCGAGTTTAACTTAACTATGTTAAACGTATCTTATCTATATTTCATACAGAATATATCTAAATGCAACGAATATTTAGCGTATACCTAAACCTATTTTGGGAATTCCTCGGCTTGCCATCAGAATACTACGATGACAATGTTGTAGAAGGTATGTTCATATACATATATTCAGTCGATCAAAATAAAGGGTTTAGTAATATATAATAATTCTGCAGGCATCCAAATTGGTGAAGCTGTTCAATGGGCCGTTGCGAAGGATAGTGCTGATGGACCCGTTTTTCATGGTAATATTTTCGTGATCATTGCGAGTTCATTACAGTTTAATTTCAATTCCAGATTTCGTAGAAAGCAAGTGGGAGCGATACACGCCGGCAATGCTGAAGAGAAAAAAACATCCTCAACTAGCAGTGAAGAAACCAAAGACAGGCGACGAGTGGTCTCAGTTGGCGGCGGTTAAAATTAACTTTGTTTGCAGGACCATACAGGTGTGTGAAATCGATGAGGACGAAATACGACAAGGCCAAAAAAATTGCAAAAAAGAACTTGGCCACCTGCTATGACAGAGGTCCATTCCGTCGTTATAGGCGTTACAACGATGACAATGTTATAGAAGGTATTTACATATATATTCAGTCGATTCAGTCAAGCGAAAGCGGAACTAATTATGTCGTACATTTCGGCATCACTTTCGTCACTGGATATAGAACTAATTTTTTGTGTAACAGAAATTTAAATGGAAAAATTTAAGCACTCGAATTCACTTTTCCGTAATCTATTTATAAACATTTTACAATTCTGTACGTCAAAGAAACAGGTGTTTCTTTATCTATTAAAAAGATAAATTAACCGAAGTTTAACCCTTTCGCTCCTGAGACATTAAGAAACAAATTTTGTCTCCGAATATAATTTTTTCTTGCTTTCTTATGCTTCAGATGAACTGTTACGTAATAGTTTATTTGGAAAATTAGTAAACATCCTTATGCAAGGACGCTCACATTTGTGAGCTTTAGGCGTATGCCATGTACAACATGTACATGTACTACTCGTGTAACCACAATGCCATTATGTGAAAACCGTACAACGGGACCACGAAGTTGCTCGTCGCCAACGTATGCCGCTCATGTACTCGGGCAAGGCTGTACATCGAGAAGCACGTACACGGTAGCGTGGCAAGGGTACATGTTACCAAGCGCGGAGTACGGTACAGCAACGGCTGTTCCAGTTACTAGTTACGCGTGGAACGCCGGTCCGTTTCCACAAGTTCCGATGCCATCAGTTCCGAGTCGACAAACTCTGTTCCAACAAGTTTCAATGCCACCAGTTTCGTTCCCACAAGTTGTCACACAACCACATTTTGACAGTCTTAAAGTTCAGAGTAATCCGTTTACAAATGTACATGACATTATATCCATCTTGCCATTTTTTAACCCATCTGATAAAAACAGTAACTCTGTGCAGTTCATAACGCGAATTCAAAAATTAAAAGAGGCATATTTCTGGGACGATAGATTGATTTTATTTGCAGTGCAAGCAAAGCTGCAAGGTTCAGCCAAACTGTGGATAGACGGATTATCGCACATTTTTTTAAATTGGAATCAATTTGTGGAAGAGTTCATAAATGAGTTCCCTTCAATAGTGAATACGGCGGATATTCACATTGAATTAAGTAATATGAAAAGAAAAACCGGTGAGAACCTTGAAGAATTTTATTGCAGAGTGGTGACCACTGCTCGACGTGGAAACTTGGACGAACAGTGAATTATAAAATATGTAATGTATGGATTAAATCATGCAGACTTGAAAAAACAGCTCTCAGTAAATTTTTATCCGTCGTGTCCTTATCCTTATTAAGGGCAATAAAAAGTTATTGTGCTTACAATATTGGCCAAACCGAATATGTTCGACATGATATAAATAATCGTTCAATTAATGTCTCTGTGAAGAAAGACTCCCCTGTGGAAAAGAAAAACAATCCATTGTGTTTCAATTGTCACGGTCGCGGACATATTGCGCGAAACTGTCCAGAACCCCAAAATCGCGAAAGATGTGCAAAATGTAACAGAGTGGGTCACAAAGCTGATACGTGTACACAAAATACTGTGAAAGTGCAGCAAACAAACTGCAACAAAATTGTTCAAGACAGTGATAAGCTCACAACAAAAGTGATTAAGGTAAACAGTGTCAGTTGTGAAGCTCTGATAGATTCAGGCAGTTCACGTTCGTTAATTAAGAAAAGTACAACAGTTAACATGGGAAATAAAACAACGTGCCTTTGTTGTATTTATATTCGGGGTGGTCTTCTTACTTTCGTTGTCCTCCGTACAACGAATAAAACGCCTGGTGTTATGCTTCCTGTTGATTTCTTTATTTACACTTTGATTTTGTTTTTCTCTTAACACTATTTTTATTACTACTATTTTAAAAGCTAACTCGCGACTTGATACGCGATTTTGAAGAACGACTTCTTCGTTTGAATTTAACTACAAGACTCTCGATGGAATCTTTTCTATTTTCCACCTTGGCTCGGTTGATACACCCGTCGACCGAACCAAAGTGGGTCAGTATGCCGTGTTTCGCAATTTCCATTATTTCGCAATATTAAAATTGTAAAATTCGCAGAATCAATACGCGGAAGAATCGTTCTCAATTTAATTCTTCCGCGTGTGGATTCTGATCGTTGGTTATTTTAAGTCAAGCGTTTTTATGGTTTGGAAGCTTGCTACTGAAAGTTAGCTTCCACGATCCATTCAAATGCGCTGTGGTTTTTATGGTTTGGAAGCTAGCTATTGAACGCTAGCTTCCACAATCCATTCCATACGACGTGTTCTGGTTGCTACCTTGGCTTTTGAATTTACTTGTAAAGTCATCGATAAAAGTTTTTCTGATGACTTTTTCTGGTGACTTTTTTGAAATAAGAGTTATTTTAAGAGTTATTTTGAATAAGTGCGGAGAAGCATGAATATGTGGTTAGGTTTGGAATAAGCTGCTTGAGAGTGAAAATAGTTAGTTTAAGCATAGAGAAAGAATAACAAGAGGGCGAATCTTGAACAAAAATATTTTCCATGGTCGATCCAGTACTGGATCGAGTTTTCACTCATTTCTGAGTGTTTCGCGCTCTTCTCTTTTGCTATTGCCAATGCTAATGTGTTTCCATTGCTGCTCTGAGCATTTGTTTCCTATCCACTACTGGATCGTTGATACATTTCTGAATGCTTCGCTCTCTTGCGTGTTATTTGCTTCTCATTGCCATTGCTTTGTTTTTGTATAAATACAACTCGGATTTGCTTGTATTCCTTCATAAATGATTATGCATAAGAAGAGTTGAGCGATGGAGTCTTGTAAAGGAGATGAGAATGAATCGGTTGATCGATTTCTTCTTGAAAGCAGGGTTTGAGGGAACAAGGGAATTTGACTTCTTTTTGGTTCCTTTACAATAAAAAAAACAGGTGCTTACGTCTATAAGTCTATCAAGTTTGGATTTATTTCCCGCTATTATTTTTCGTTTATTAAAGGAATTTTGTTTTTTTTAACATAAACTGTTTAGTATTTTAAATTAGGTTTATTATTAAATTAGGTTATTGTTAATTGTTATTTATATGTATAAAATTATAATATAATTGTTGTACCAATATTTCGTTTTATTGACAGCCCATAGGCAATGCTTCCTTAATAGAACTAAAATCATAAATATTAAAAAGTTTAGTCCTTAATTTAATTTTAATAATAGTTTTGGACACTACAATAACTACAGGAAAATACAAAGACGGTCAGGCAGCAGCACTAGATGTTAGTACAAAATAACAAATAAAAGTCGATCTTCCGATTCCTTCATACTCATAAAAAATGTGTTCGAAAATTTAATAAGGTATTAAATGTGAATATATGCCGACTAAGTATTCTTCTTCTTAAATCTTCTGCCTATACGAATTCTTCAAGAGCACGCTATGCTCGGAACGTAGATCGTGCCAGCGCTTTACATAGCTTGGACATCGAATAAGAAGCAGAACAAAGCTACGAAAGCAAAAATTCTTTCAAAAACCATAAAATGCAAAATTTGTGTGCGCGTACCCTAAAACGATTCCACACGGACGGACGGCTGCACATGGTTTGTTATTGTAAGAGAGCAAAAGAAGACGAATCCTCATCGCCCGCTGTACACAAGAAATTGATCGATTCTTTCTTTCGCACTTTACTTGGCATACGAGTGTTGGATCGATCTCTTCTTACGCATATTCGCTTACATGACACAAAGCAAAAATTTGAGAAACTGAAATTGCTTGCTCTCTGCGTGTTCATTCATTTCGCACTCATTGCGCTTCTTCGTTTCCCTTGCGGACCGACCGCTTCCATGTCGCCGTTGAGTACATTTGGCTGATTCGGCCTCTTGTTATTCTTTCTCTATGGTTAAACTTTTAACTTTTATTTTGAAAATAAAAGTTAAGAGTTAAACTTTTAACTTTTATTTTCAAAATAAAAGTTATGAGAAAAACTTTTAACTTTTATTTTAAAAATAAAAGTTAAAAGTCTAACTTTTATGAGGAAGATAATTGGAATAAGAGTTATTTTCAGGCTCTGATTAAAACATTAATTGATTCTCTAAAAGCAATTAACTTTTGCTTACTCAGCTTTAATACGGCTCATTGACACCCCTTTTTTTTCTCTTCTTCAATCGCGTTGTGAACATTCGCTATACATTCGTACCAAAGAATATACAATATATAGAAGGCGCATCTCATACGAATTTTTGAACAGCAAAATTTGTGCTGTGGACGTAGCCGTACGTCCATGTTGCGCAACATTGAGTAGTTTTTTGTGTTGCTACGCATTCTCTCTATTCTTCTCTCATTGTTTGATAACTTCGCGGCAATTTCGTGTTATTTGCTTCTCATTGCCATTGCTTTGTTTTTGTATAAATACAAATCGGGTTTGCTGGTTTTCGTTCATAAATGATTATGTGTAAGAAGAGTTAATTGATGCCGCAATGTATGTCAAAGGAGTTGAGAATGAAACGATCGAATTGCGTATAAAAGCAGGGGTTGAGGGAACAAGGGAATTTGACTTCTTTTTTGGTTCCTGTACAATAAAAAATCAAGTGTTTACGTCTGTCGGTCTATCAATCATGGATTTTTTTCTCTATATTATTTTTTGTTTATTAAAGGAATTTGGTTTTTTGCAACGTTTTGCCGGCATAATATTATTATTATTAGTATTTTAAATTAGGTTTATTATTAAATTAGGTTATTGTTTATTGTTATTTTATATGTATGAAATTATAATATAATTATTGTACCAATATGTGTTATTGGTAATTCGATACACAGCTCAATGCAAGGTTGATTTCGTTTTATTACCAGCCCGTAGGCAGTGCTTCCTTAATAGAACTAAAATCATAAATTTTAAAAATTTTAGTGTTTAATTTAATTTTAATAATGCTTTTGGACTCTACAATAAAAAGGTAAATTCATACATGTTCAGACAAAAGCACTTCAGTTTTTCGTACAAAATAACAAACATAAGGCGATCTTCCGATCCCTTCATACTCACAAAAAATCGAATTGCTACCAGGGTTCGTAAATGCTCACTCTCGAGCGCTCTTTTTTGCTCCTGCTCGCTCCGACTCGCTCAAAAGAGCAACATCAGTGAGCACGGAGCTGCTCACTGAAAATTTTTTCTGTTGCTCCTGCTCGGGAGTGCGAGCGAGCCGGAGCGAGCATTTACCTGATTGCTACATAATATAAATATTTTCTCTGAAATATTTCCATTCTTTAATTTTTTATTTTTGCTTCCATTAGCTTTTTATTTTTACTCGTATAAGGTATTAAATATATTGATATGCCGACTACAGTATTCTTCTTCTTGAATCTTCTGCGTATACGAATTCTTTAAGAGTACGCTATGCTCGGAACGTAGATCGTGCCAGCGCTTTACATAGCTTGGACATCGAGTAAGAAGCAGAACAAAGCTGCGAAAAGCAAAATTTCTTCCAAAAACCTTAAAATGCAAAATCTAAAACAAATCCAGACGAATCGCACCGTTCTTCTCATCGCCCGCTGTACTCCACAAATTGATCGCTTCTTTCTTTCACACTTTACTTGGCATGCGAGTTCTGGATCGATCTCTTCTTACACTTTACTTGGCATGCGAGTTCTGGATCGATCTCTTCTTACACATATTCGCTTGCATTGTTAGTGCAAAATAACAGAAGCAAAGTCGATCTCCCGCTCCCTTCATACTCATTAGAAAGATCTTCCGTACCCCTCAGTCATTAGGAGATCATTCAATTTTGCTTTGTTATCAACGCTGAGAAAACCGAAGCATGGCAAAGAGAGTAACTTCGCGAGTAGTGAAGCTGTTTTCACTCATTTGCTTACACCCGCTGCCTGCGACCGACCGCATCTGATTTGAAAAATTTCAAAATTTGAGTCATGCGTCTTCTGTATTACTACATATTCTTTGTTCGTACGCTTGTTGTTTTGCTTCTCTTATTCATTTTTTTGTGTAATCCGAGCTCGTTGCTTAATTATGCTCGCCCGTTGCCTGACGTACTTTAGTGTTTATTGTCTTTTATTTTTGTATTGTTTTTTGCTACCAGCTGCCGCTTGTAGTTTGACAATTCTGGCCTTGCTTGAAGTTCAAGTTCAAGTTTATGACCTATTTCTTTTTGCCACTACAGCAGAATCGATTTCGTTTAATGCTTGCAGCTATTGCTGTTGGCCTGGTCACTATGAATAATAAAAAAAAAAACAAGGAATACGTTTGGTGAATTCTTTTTATTTCCAAAGCTTAATATAACATAGTTTAATATATTGTTTTCCGAATTTGTTTGTGTTAATATAACTCCAATTTTATTTTTTTCATCACATTAAATTTGCTTTAAAGTAATACTTCGAAATTTACTTGTATACTTCTAATTATTGTTTCCAAAATTTAAGGTCTGCAATTTTAGATATATCTTTTATTTTAACAATTTGTAATAATTTAAGAACGATTATAATGGTTTCCTTTCTTAGTTCTTTGTTGGTCAATTTGTTGTATCTTCATGTTCTAGCACCTTTCCGTTTGCGTTCTCTCAAACTTTGCTCTAGTTGATCTATTTCCTCCCAAACTTGGTGTGTCCTGTCCCACGGGATTGGGTTTACGTCATTGGTTACCAGTGCCTTTAAATATCCTAGTCGCTTCCTTGCCTTTACTAGTTTGCCTCCGCGCCGCTGCTTCGGTTCCGTTCCTCCCTCTTGCTGCGGGTTTGCTGTAGCTTCTTTTTCCTTCCGAATTTGTTGTCGCTTTCGGTATTCCTCGATTGTTAGTCTGGCTGGTCCCTGCCTCTTTATCTCCGATGGTATGTACTCCGGAGGTTGCACTTTAGTTTCCGTCACGTTTTGTGGAATGTAGTCCATTTGTTTGATGAATTTTTTCAGCGATTTCCCTTTCCCTGTTAAGTTTTAAAATTTCCATTTTTATTAGTAATGACTTTTCGATCTGTTTTTAAGAATTATGTGCTAATAGTTATTTGTTAATATTTTTATTAATAGTCTGGTTTTTTTTTTCTTAAAGCTTGAGCTCGCTACTTTATTTAAAACGGCGGCGAAGCGTTAAAACTGTTTTTCCGCCTTTGCTGAGGTAAGTTAAAACCTCAAAAACAAAACTGCAAGGTTTGCAATCTCTTGTTCGAATCTAATAAGCGGGCTCATTTGAGTTATTCTTCGCTAACTGATTTCTATTGTTTTTTGTTTTATAAGCAAGTAATTGTAATTGCTTCTTATTGAAGTAGTTAATAACGTGGCTTTGTTTCTCCAGCGATATGAAGTGTTTAACGCTTTACTTTAAATATTTAAGTTTTTATTTTGGTTTTTTAACTAACCCAAAAATGTTTAGTTTATTGCTTCACTTTTTGTAATTTCCGACTATTACTTTCTTGCGACTTTTCATACATGTACGACTATATGACCAATTAGTTAGAAAAATGTGCGACTCTGAAACCAAATTAAATGTTAAAATTTATTTAACTTGCGAATTTAGTGTCAAACGTCTAAGACACATTCGAAACGATACAACTTAACTCTACGCGTTTTGTTTTTGTTTTAATGAATTCCTGTTTTCAACTAATTGCGTTTATCGATTATACTTTATCACGATAAATAGAATTTATTTAAGTTAATAAAGTACTCCTGATCTTCGCTAATTTGTTACTCACAGTATTCAATAACGTAAATTAACAACTTAAAAATTCCTTACTTTCATTAATCGACTTCCCACTTATGACGATTTATAAGGTTTTTTATTTTCTTTCCATTATTTGGTTTAAGTTGAATTGCTTTTGTCTTAAAATCTAGCACATTATCAATTCTTTTATTGCTTAAATTTGAATTTGTTTGTTTTAAAATCGTTTAAATTTCCCTCAATAAAAAAAAACCAATTCTTTTAATCTCTACTAGCGAAACCTATAAAATAGCTTCCCGAGTGAAAAAGGTCGACCTCAGTAAAGATTTTTGTCCGGCTAATGCCTAGGACAAGGAGACAAGTTTGCCGTGCTTTACGCTGGCATCCTTTTGATGAAACCCGATGAATTTTTAGCTGAAAGTTATTTTATTATTTATATAATATAATAATATAATGTATTTAAATGTATTAAAAGAATTAAACTATTTTTAATTCTATTAGTATTCTTTTCAAATGTTTTTTTTTCTTTTACTGAGCTACTAATTTCCTTATTTCGCTTTTTCTTTGGTTTTACAACTTCATGCCAAATTCATCACCAAATTATTTTTCACTTTTGCGCTTTATTTATTAACGAAATTATCATTTCTCTTTTTACTAGTTTTCCTTTTTAAACTTTCTTTTAAAACTGGATTTGCTTTTAACTTTAACTAACTTTTAATTTATAACTTTCCTTTTCATCTATAACTTGCTTACTGCAGTTTTTCAATTAACTGCTACAAGGTTGTTATTTCACTTTTTGGTACTTTATTCTACTCACTTATTCCTTAATTCAAGCGATCCTCGGCTCGAAAATCCGGCTGCGCCAATTTGTTGTATTAATATTTGGGGTGGTCTTCTTACTTTCGTTGTCCTCCGTACAACGAATAAAACGCCTTGTGTTATGCTTCCTGTTGATTTCTTTATTTACACTTTGATTTTGTTTTTCTCTTAACACTATTTTTATTACTACTATTTTAAAAGCTAACTCGCGACTTGATACGCGATTTTGAAGAACGACTTCTTCGTTTGAATTTAACTACAAGACTCTCGATGGAATCTTTTCTATTTTCCACCTTGGCTCGGTTGACACACCCGTCGACCGAACCAAAGTGGGTCAGTATGCCGTGTTTCGCAATTTCCATTATTTCGCAATATTAAAATTGTAAAATTCGCAGAATCAATACGCGGAAGAAAATCGTTCTCAATTTAATTCTTCCGCGTGTGGATTCTGATCGTTGGTTATTTTAAACCAAGCGTTTTAATGGTTTGGAAGCTTGTTACTGAAAGCTAGCTTCCACAATCCATTCAAATACGACGTGTCCTGGTTACTACCTTTGCTTTTGAATTTACTTTAAACGAAGCTTGACTAAAGCTTTTGGCTTTCCACGCAAAGTGCTGTGGTTGCATTAATAACGTGAACTTGGCCTTGACTCACTCGCGGAGTAGTATTATAAAACGATAATACTGGCCTTGAAAGTTCTTATCTCCCGGATCTGGAAATTGCGATCGCGACATACAACACCTTGTAGAATTAAACGGTTTCGGTGGTGGGAAAATTATTTGCGATACAAAGATTAAAATCGAATTAGAAATGGACAATTACGTGTGCGAAGCCGATCTTCTAGTAATTGATGACAAGTTCTTGTTATATGATATATTACTTGGTCGGGATGTATTGTGTGCCAAAGATAAACAATTAGTAATTGACGGTGACGAATATTGGATTCGCGAGAAAGTTTCCACAGTGGCTACCGGATTATTGGAAGAAAAAGAATCGGAAAATTTAAAAAATATTCTGACGCGTTATAAATCTAGATTTCCTACAAAAACATCGGAAATAGGAAAATGTAATTTAACAGTAATGAACATAAAAGTGAAAAACGATACGCCGATAAATGTGAAACCATACAGAATTCCGTTCGCTCGACGGCCGTTGGTAAAAGAAATAAGTGACGACTTATTAAAAAGTGGCATTATACGTACTTCAAATTCCCCTTACGCATCACCTATTGTGGTGGTACAAAAAAAGAACAATGAGCTGCGTTTATGTGTTGATTACCGGCGACTAAGTAAGGTAACGATAAGAGAACCATTTCCAATGCCAGTCATTGAGGAGATATTCGTCCAACTAGACGGTAAGAAATATTTTACGAATTTAGATTTCAAGATGGGGTATCACCAAATAGAAAGTGATGAGGAGTCAAAACAATATACAGCTTTCGTGACGAATGACGGACACTATGAATACAACGGATTAGTAAATACTAATTCGAATGGCATGCGGTTGTATTCATAGTGTTATTTTGGTTACGGCGCCAGCCGTGTTCCAGAACATGATGGGAAAATTGATCCAGTTACTCGAACCAAATACTGCTATTTCATATCTAGACGACGTCATTATAGCCAGTAAAACGGCAGACGAAGGTTTACGGAAATTGGATAGTTTTCTTGCTGTATTGGAAAAACGTGGGTTATCACTTCGTCTTGACAAATGCAGATTCCTAGCTACCAGCATAAAGTTTTTAGGTCATCAAATAAGTGCTGAAGGTATCACACCTAGCGACGAAAAGGTTCACGCAATCGACAAATTTGAACGACCAAAGACTACTACGGAAGTTCGACGATTCTTGGGACTGACAGGTTTTTTTAGAAAATTTGTCCAAGACTATGCGCTCATTGCACGACCGTTAAACAAGTTGACGACCAAGGAAGCAGATTCTTCATTTGCCTGGGACGAAACCCACGAAAAAGCATTCAGCCAGCTAAAAAGAATTTTGAAAACCGAACCAGTACTAACATTATATGATGCGAATGCTATGCATGAAGTACATACAGACGCAAGCATCGTAGGCGTTGCAGCAGTGTTGTTACAATCAATCGATCAGGGTTTGAAGTGGAAAGCAGTTATGTACTACAGTAGACGTTGTACTGACGCAGAATAGTATTACCATAGCTACGAACTAGAAGTACTCGCAGTTGTTGAAGGATTACAACGTTTCAGAATTTGTTTTGGGTAAAAGTTTCAAAGTCATCACGGATTGTGCTGCGATCACAAACGTAAAGGAAAAAACGCCTCTAATACCAAGAATTGCGCGATGGTGGATACAACTAGCTGAATATGATTTCGAATGTGTATATCGTCCGGGTAGTCGAATGAGTCATGTACACGCACTTAGTCGAGCGCCACCTGAGGAAAAGGTGAGGAAAGAAACAATCGTTCTACAACTAAGTGAAGGGTCTGATGATTGGCTGCTTACGATGCAACTCTAAGATGAGACTATTCGCAATATCATCCTAATGCTTCAAGGTCATCGGAAATCCGAACGAGAAAAACAAATTCGAGCTGAATATGTATTGCGGAAAAATAGATTGTACAAGTTAAGCAAGGACAAGATTCTTTTTGTCATTCCAAAAGCCGTGCGTGGACAGATGGTACGTTTTTGTCACGATAGAATGGGACATTTTAGTATTGATAAGACATTACAACGAATAACCGAGCACTACTGGTTTCCCCGAATGCGTAACTACGAGAAGAATTACCTTGCCGCTTGTATAGAATGCTGTTATCAACATCATATCCAGACGATACATGTCGATCACTTAGGACCGTTTGTTAAAATACGGAATACAACAACATTACCGGTATTACAAACCTTGAATGAGCTAAGCAGTTATTTTGGCTTACCTAGAACAATCGTTACCGATCGTGGTACTGCCTACACATCTAGACTTTTCGAAAATTATTGTGATGATAATAATATACGTCACATTAAAACTGCTGTCCGCACACCTCGGGCAAATGGACAGGTGGAAAGAGCAAATCAGTTAATTTTGAATTACCTTCGAACGTCCACCTCCAACGCTAAAGACTGGGACAGTTACCTGCGCGAATTGCAGTGGACTGTGAACTCCCAGAGAAATAGCACAAGCTATACTCCAAATGAGCTTGTTTTTGATTTTAAGTTAACCAATGTGGTGCAAAATCGGATGGTCGCCGCAATCATCGATGAATCACCCCAAGAAGATATTACGAAAAAACGCACTGATGCCCTAGCCCAGATGAAACAACACCAAGACATCTGGAAGAAACGTTTCGACGAAAAACACCGAACTCCCATTACCTATGGCCCAGAGGATTTAGTGCTGGTGGAGAACGACCTGCAAGCAACTGGCGAATCCCGAAAACTTGACGCGCGCTATAAGGGACCGTATCTCATTACAAAGGTCTTAGGAAATGATCGGTATCTCATCGAAGACATCCCGGGGATGCAATTAAAACAGAAAAGGTTTTGTTCTGTCTACGCAGCGGACAAATTGAAGCCGTGGTGCCGTGCTTCGCCTGAGTTAGACGACATCGAAGAGGCAGCCGATGAGGACGAAATCGGAGATGACATCGGGACGATGTCGTGTTGACTTTAAATTCCTACCTTAATCAACTTCAAAACTTAAAAATTAAACCCGTTGAATAAATGAATTGAAATTTTTGACCATGCAGCAGCAAATTTTAGTTAATTATGATGCATGAGAGCATGGCAGCTTATCTACTTATGACATCTTTACTTTAAGTCCTGCGAGTGAATTGCCTACCTTTGTTACTAATCTATATTCAAGCGAAGGTCGCAACGCGTTATCGCGTATCGCAAATGACATTTCAAAGTTTATAATAATTTTATAAATAAAATTAATTGCGCTACAGTTTTAAAGAAAAATTTCATATGGATTTGTGAAATCCACGTGTTTCCCACGCTATTTGTTTACCAAAAACCCTTTTTGAGCGAACATTATTTATATTGATCCGGAAAGGTATTTTGAGTTAGCTATAGATGGCAATGCTTAGCAGGCAAACGCACGACCTACCAAATTCATTTTTTGCAAAGATTCTGTAAAGTCGATCTAACGCCGGTCAATGTACGTCAATCAATCTAATGCATCATTGCGGTTTAGGCTTTTCTTTGCACAAAGAACCACGACCACTTTGAGGGGGAAATTTGGGTCTTTCATGTCTGTCTGGTACATATTTTGAAATTAATTTTAAACTGTATATAGAAATTGTTTTCTGCTAGTCTATCTTTTTGTTTAACTTCAATTCAGGAGCTCATAAATTTTCAATGAAATTATTTTCTGTCCATTTGACGTTTGATGATTTTGTGAATTTTCAAAACATTGGCCCTGCATGTATTTCAAATGCGACCGAAGATCCACAAATGGTTCGGTGAGTCCCATGCACAATAGATCTGTTTACTTCTGCTTTATTTCTGAATCGATGTGACAAGATTTTTTCTTGTTGCAGGTCTTCTCCTGTTGGTTATACAGGTCGCAATAAGCACAACTGAGAATCCGCTGCAGCTGGACAAGGAATACTTCTATCAAGACCCCGAGTTAGATGAGAAAGCCATCGACTCTAACAAGGACAACGAACAGCAACCGCGAAAATACTTAATTTCCGGTTTTTCTCGATCCGTAATGCTTCCACTCAACGAACGGATAGCGTATCTGGCCACAGCCCAATCCACAACGGAATGTGGTGAGTGATGCAGACCTCTTCTAATGTCAGTTAATAATTACTAAAATGTTTTTCCGTTATGGCAAAGTACCCGAAGAGGAAGAAAACCTATCAAGCAACACGACCACTGAGAAGAGTGAGTACCTCCGCCGAATTCCTAACATTAATCCAAATGAGATTTTCTTTATCTGTTTTAGCAACTGTCGAGTCTACAACAGTTCCTGGAGAGACGGGCAGAAACAATCCAACGGCTTCCGCATCAACTGTAACGACAAAATCACCGTCGACAGCCATAACAACACCAATATCAATACCAGTTAGCGGCACCGCAATAACAACAGCCGCTACTGTAATCCCCAGCAACGTTAGTGGTATTGAGAACAACAGTGAACAAGAAGTAAAGGCGAAAGAGTTGCGGATTCTAGTGCAGCACTTATATATTGCGCAGGCTCGCGTTCAGCTGGAGGCTGGCGAGATCAAGAAGTCTCAAGCTGTGGTGAATGTCGCCCAGCAGCAGCTGGAGGAAGCGGCCAATCACGTACGCGCTGTCACGGCGGCTCTGCAGAACTCGCAGCAGGAAGTAGCGTCTGCGGCAATACGAGCCCAAACAGCGCAGCTGCAATTGGCCGCACACGATCAGCTACTGTTTGCTGCCCGTCAGGACGTAGATGCCTTGTCGTCGCAGATGGTGGGTCTACAGGCGGCCGAAGGCGTGACTGCGCCAAGGATCACATTCGATGTGACGGGTCTTCTGGAGAAACTGAAGCAGCCACTCAGCGATGACCAGAAACCAACGGCAGTGCCACGAATTATACCGAATCTTGCTCAGACTGGGGGAAAAGGCGGTAAGGTACAACGCGTGTCCCTACAGGAGCTCTATTACGAATAAAACCGAACCATGGTTTATATTTTATGGTAATCTTTATATCTTTAGTCTATTTATTATGTGCTCCTACTGAATATTTTTGGGATTTTCAATGCATAACTTGTTCGTGTTGTAAACTTTTTACAAATAAATGAAAATTAAATGAATCAGCGTCTTCGGTATACCGACGTTCACTGATATAAAAAAATAATCAAATTTCGAACTTATAATCGAATTCCGAATATATTTTCCAGAGCCTGAAAATAACTGTTATGGCAATGGCCTTGAGCAAAAAAGTCAACTTTTAACTTTTATTTTAAAAGTTAAAAGTTAAAAGTTAACTTTTAACTTTTATTTTAAAAGTAAAAGTTAAAAGTTAACTTTTAACTTTTATAATAAAAGTAAAAGTTAAAAGTTAACTTTTAACTTTTATAATAAAAGTAAAAGTTAAAAGTTAACTTTTAACTTTTATTTTAAAAGTAAAAGTCTTTTGAAGACTTTTATTTTTAAAAGTCTTTGAAAAAAGTCTTTTGAAGACTTTTATTTTTAAAAGTCTTGGGAAAAAGTTATTTTGAGACTTTTATTTTTAAAAGTCTTGGGAAAAAGTCTTTTGAGGACTTTTTCGTTTAACTTTTTTGAAATAAAAGTCTTTTTTAAAAGTCTTTTGAAGAAGAAATGCGCTGAGGCGAACTGTGGAGGAATATGATTGAATACATATATCGCTATCAGATTTGGTGCGAAGTAAAGAATATTTGCTTGGATCGTCACTCAGCGCACGCTGCGTGTGTGTATCAATATCTCGACCGAAGCCCTTATCGGCAGCGGGTACAGCGGCGACAATGCTTTAAAACAACAACACATTGCTCAGCTTGTGTGTGAATGACTGTGTTGTTATTGTTGATTGTTTACGTTATAGGGTTATAAAGGATTTAAAGCAGAACTACTAATGCAATGAATTTTGATCGAAAAATTGTTATTGGTACCAAAATCTAGTTAGTCGCATGTCACTTTAGAGTTAGTTAACTCTCAAACGGCTGCACCGATTTCGATGCGGTTTTCACCATTGTATTGCAAATTTTTAATGCAATCGTATTCATAGATGAGATTTTTTTTCATTATAATGTTATACCTAAAAAATATCTATGATTTTAAATACTTTTGCGTCGCTGATTTTGAGCAAAGGCAAATTTTGTAACCAAAATAGAAGGTACAGAACACTGTGGATTGGTTTCAGTTTTTGAGCCTAGCTAGAAAATGTTCCGCGTATGATTTGACAGGGCACCAATTATTGGACTCCATAAAGCCGACAAATATGGTACCTAAAGTGCTATCGAATTCTATTAATAATTATGTATTAGCATTTCCTTTATCGGAAAGAACACACTTACATATACTCTGATGTACGGTTGTGGGAGAGTAGCAGAAAATGTTTAGATTTTTTATTTTTTTAATTTAAAAAGTATATATTTAAAGGAAAGGAAGGAAAGGGAAAGGTAGGTAAAAAAAGTATATACTCTTGTTCAGAATCACTTGAAACACAAAACTTGGCATGAATATTCTCTTTCATTAACCCTTAAACGGGAATTGATGCATATATGAATCGTCTTAAAAATGCTCTCTAAAATGACTAGGTTGATGCAAAAATAATTATTCACTGGACATAATCTCTTAAAATTAATGAATTAAAACTTCTAATACGTTCTTTGGTTTATTGTGAAATTATAAATATATATAAAATACGGTTAAACTGAAAAAATATTTTTTTGCGAATTTATCATTTTTGGCAATGTTTGAACCAAAATTATTTGTACAAAATCTTACAAATAAAATTATAAATTTGCAAGATTGATGTGTGTTTTAGCGAATTGCATTTAAAATTTTAATAAAATGATTATACTTTAGTAGCAGCGGTAATAAATGAAGACGATTCATATATGTATGCATCAGTGCGCATAGCGTCATACTTTTCTTCTGCCTTTGTCGACTGCATTTAGAATATGAAGGAGTATGATATATTTATGTACGCGAATACTCTCATTATAGTAGTACTAAATTGAAATCAGAGAAAAGGGCTTTAGGTAATGAGTTTTCGTCAGAATTTTTCAGGGAATTTATGATGGTAAACCGTTTTGAAATGGTAATGGGTCTAAAAACAAGGACAGATAACCCTTTTGCAAATTTGTATGATCTATTGAAAAGAATACCTGCCCTTTTCAAAGACCATTACAATGGTTACCCAGTCAATCATATTTCATTGGATGTTATTTCATTTTTTGAATATACAATATATACATATATGCATAAAAAGCGAAGAATAAAAATTCTTCCGCCATTTCAATTTTGAAATTCTAGAAGTGTGCATCTGTTTTGAATTATGAAAAAATAAAAAATATGTTGGGGAAAAAGTTAAGCTCCGAAGAAATTGCATATATTTTGGTTCAAATTCCATTTGAACAGCGACCGACAGCAATTGACACTGACCGTATACCGATCTCAGATGAGGATTTGAGCGAAATTGCGAATGGCTTATTTCTTCATGATCATAAGACTGACGACATTGCTGTCGAGCCCTCTTCACCACCCACATCAACTGAAACATTTCGGGTACCCTCAAAAAATCAATTGGAAATGCTCTTGTGGAAAAGAAAAAAATTTATACTAACTGAAGATGAATTAAAATGTACAGGATGATCTTCAAAATTTCCCGATGTAATTTTTACAATAGGAGATTACAATAGGCATATGGGTGAAGTAGACAGTCAGTTCTGATGGACAGTTTCATTGGAAGTTATAGGATCACCATCAAATCGAGGAAATGGTACATACGAATATTTCATCACCTTTTGAATATGACCTCTATCAACTCCTGGCTTTTATATAAAAAGGCATGTCAATTAAAGCTCGGTATTGTTCGGATTTTAGATCGGCACAAATTTTGTGTCGAATTTATTTTGCTGGCAAGCGTGGCAGAAAACCAAATCGTTCTTCACCATCGGTTGCAAGCCAACATGACGCAAAAAGGAAAAAGTCGATTGCAACTCAACCTATTCCGCCTATTGACGTACGCCACGATGGTATGTCCACTTTCCAGAAGTGGTAAGCAATCGGACACGATACAAACTGTTTAGAACAGACCTTTATAAAAAGTACAAAATGTAATACAGCTTTATGTATAAATATAGATAGAAACTGCTTTTTACAGATTCATTCTATATAAAAATAACAAAAATTTAATACTAATTTATTTAAATAATATTACATTAATTATAAAATAAAAGAAATAAATAATTAATAAACAAATTAAAATTAATAATGAAATTAAACACACAAAAAAATATTTTTCATGTACAAGCAGGTTTTTATGCTCTGGCCGGCAGTGATGCATATATGACCTAACTAGTTTTTTTAAAAATTTAGCAGTAAAATAAAAAAATTAAGAAAAACTAAGTATGCTACTGTTCTCTGGAGTGCCTAAATAACCCCCATTAATTTTTTTATTCAAATCGGAGATGTTGCCCGTTTAAGGGTTAAGGTTGTTTGGGATTGAAAATGGGCAAAATTCGACGAGTGCTACTCCTACAGAATATGTATTTATAGTGAATTTTATGGGCTTTTAAAGTGAATATGACAGTAACATTAAAATATTCTATATACATATGTATATACTATTTACGTCGATAAACGAACACTCAGGTAAAAATACCTTTCAAGGTAAAGGGTGTAACGAACAGGTGGGTTAGAAGTCGATGCTGCTGGGGATGCTCGGTCCGGCTGTGCTCTGGGAATTTGGGGGGGTTCATAAACCCCAAACCGCATCATAGACACCCTGTTACAAAAAAAAAATAAAAGTGGTACCGAGACTTACAATTCAGGAAAAAAGAAAAAAAACGGAGTAATTAACCGGTACCTTAGGTACCACGTCCTTTTGCCATGCGCCCCATCGAATGCCGAAGGGGGGAAAGATTAGTTGGCGTTCTCCTTCCCCATCTACACCCACCCCGCCATGCTGACGGCATTACCATGCACTCGTCAGCCCACTTCAGCGACCCACGTCTGCCTTCCGGGTTGGAACCGGCCACTCCCTGTTTGCTCTTACTCTTTCCGACTACCCATCATAAACGGTGGATAAATGCAAAATTATAAATGATGTCAATCGCCAGTTAAGCAAAACGTATTTTATTACTTTCAGTTTTAATCATCAAACGGTACAATCAAATACAAAATAATTCATTTCCATTCAAAAATGTCCATTAGACATACTCCAATTTACGTGTTTATTTATTTCTAAAAAAAAATTACTATTAAAAAAACAAAGCTAGACATTGATACTCTAAGATCAGTTACAGTGGATAGTCTCGAAAATGATTATTATTAACAATCAACTATAACCGAGATGGGTTCGATGGCATTAATATCAAAACTTTCAAACATGAATTTCAAACGCTTACCCAGAAATTACTGCCGGATCTCCGTGAGTGGCGCCATCAGGGAGCTCGACCTGTAACGGAAGCTTTAAATAAAGAAAGAAAAATACGATAGGGTGACTCAAGAAATGCCTCGAAACCCCCCACGGAAAATTACAAGTTATATAAACAAAAAGGTGACTAAAATGATATGGAAGTTTTTCCTTTTTCCTGCTCTTCCTTCGTGATCAACGCTGCGCTGCACCGCCCGGACCTGCTCTGCCTACTGAGTCTGCTGTTGTTTATGTTTCATAGTTTCAATCTTTTCTAGATTACTTCCTTTTTTGTTTCTTGGCTTTTGCACATCGCAAAACAAAAATATATTTATATTCCAATTATTTGTCTCATTTACATGTTTTCTTTAGTTTTATTTTAACATAACGCTTATTATGCAATCAATTGTAAGTTTCTTCGTGCCCAATTTAAGATTCTATGTAGTTATTGTTGTTATTAACATAATTTTTATGAGCAGGTTTTATTAAATAATACGCAATTTTTCTTTTCACCAATTTAACTGTTTATTTTTGAAGATGGACACGTAGTCTTTAAATTTTTTTATATTAGGTTCACTTCAAGATTGCTTCATATTTAAAAGGAAACTTTAATGTGGGTTCATCTTTTATTCAAGGTTTATTTTATTCAATTTTATTCGTCTTTTTGATTGACTTTTATTTATTTTATTCAATCTTTTAATCAAGGTCATGTTAATCATGTTTTTATCTATTTTGCGTGTGCTTTTTGTCCTGCTTTGATGCTTTTAGATTTCTTTTCTTTTTTTTTTTTGTTGTTGTTTAGTAGGGTTTTATTTAGGATTTAGAACATTGGGTTTATAGGAAGGTATTTATTGTTTATAAACTCAACTAGGTTTGCTTATTGGTAACTTTGTATGGTTGCTTCACAAATTCAGTATGTTCCCTTTTTTTTCTTTATTTTTTTTTTTTTTCTTCTTTATATTTGTAGAATGTTAGAATAATTAAGCAAATAGTTTAAAATGTGAAGATTGAATCAATGTAGGTATATCTTAAAAGTTTTTAACTATATATCTATTAATTTGCAATAGTAGAACACGTTTAGCAGTGCTTTCGCTGGTTTGTTTTTTTTTTTTTTTTCTTTTTAAACACGAGTCATTGAACAAACGAACACATCTACTAGGTTTTCTTATTGGTAACTTTTGTATGGTTGCTTCACAAATCCAGTATTTTCTTATTTTTTTATAACAAACTCCGAAAATATGAATAGCTGATTTATTCTAAACGACACGGCATGTAGAGTTGGCAAGAACGAATCCGATACCATTTTTCTTACGTACTGATTCAGATGTATGATTCCAAACAAACATGGCTGTCTATATCCCAAGCCAACTATGAAATCTGTTGTCTGCAGTTCACCTTATGAAATTTAATCACCATTTAATGCTTTATAATAATATCTCCATACACGAGCATTAGTTATAAAATATTATCTCCACATCACTAAGTACTTAAAGGCTTTAAGTTGAGGCAGGTATCGTGATTGTTAAATTAATCAAATTCGGATGGCTAACTAAACTTGGCCGATTTTTAATTGTTCAAAGCCCAGTAAAAGACACTACATTTACTCCATCTCCAATGGATTTACACTTGAGACTTGGGTTGCATAACTATCTCTGCAGCAGCACATTAGAATTTTCTTTATTTAGAAATCAATCTTTATTCTCGACTTAAATTCTGTCCGATGTTCTTTTCGCCTTTCACACAAGCTCTACTCTGCCAGCCTAGTTTTTTTTTTCTTTTTCGTCGGTCACCGCTCACCAGACCTGCTGCCGTCTCTCTCGCACCCGCGGCGAACTTCCAGCCAAAAGAGATCCAGCAACAAGCGGAACACAAGCTACATATAAAAAAAACCTTCTAGGGCTTTCGGTTCCGCGATTTGCCGAATCTCTCCTGTCCACAGCCTCGCCACGGTTGCAGAGATCGACATCGATTCTACGGCAGGTCCGATGACTTGAAACCACCGGGTGATCTCGAATACCAAAAAAAATTACATCAGTAATTTCTGATTAGTCGCCCTCACAAGGGATATTTGGAAAAAAGGGTTTTGCATTATATCAGGTGCAATACCATGTAATACTTTTACCAGCATAATTACTTTTTGTACTTTCGATCATTTATTGTGTTTTTTTGCACTTCTCAGAAAAAGCTAAAAAATAGGTAATTAAAATCTTTATTGCGCTACAATGCAAGGTCAAAGTATGAACAAAAAATATTTTTGAATAGCTAACACTCCATAATATCACAAATTACCAAGCAATTAAAAACCTGCCTTAAAGTATATCCAGAAAAAATTTCAGAAAAACCCCAAATTTGCTCTTCGAATAATCGAACGCTGGTAGAATATGGGTTAAGTTGCAGTACTTACAACAGTTTAATGAAAAAAAAGTCAAATTTAATGCACAATCTACAAAATATGCAACAAAAATCATGATTACTCAGTTTTTGAACTGTTTTCACAACTCTTTTGTTGATTTAATATGCGTTGCTTTTACCATTACATATTTAGGCATTGATTTGAATTTTTTTCGGTTGGTATTAACAATACTCATTGTTGCTTTGCGAATACAAAAAGTTGAAAAATCGTGTTTTTTGGTGGTTCTTTCTTTTATCATAACGTTTTCTTAAAATGGCAGACAAAAGGTTGTTTTGAAGCGATTCAGTTTGTGTATTGCAATGTACAAATGGATGAAAGGTTACTAGAGTTATCCAAAATGTTATCTGTAACACGAAACAATATACAGTCTGTCTAGAATGAGTTTACACATTGAAAATAAATTTCATTTTTCAATTTGTTTAGCAAAATAATACTACTTTTTGATTCTTTATAGAATTTTCGTTTATCAATTACCTTAAGGTGCAGTACTTACAACAGTTTAATGAAAAAAAGGCAAATTTAATGCACACGAAATATGCAACAAAAATCATGATTACTCTGTTTTTTAACTGTCCAGAAACTCTTTTCACAACTCCGTTGTTGATTTAATATGCGTTGCTTTTACCATTATTTAGGCATTGATTTGAATTTTTTTTTTGTTGATATGTTAATTACTTATTCATTGTTGCTTTGCGAATACAAAAAGTTGAAAAATCGTGTTTTGTGGTGGTTATTTTATTTAACATAACATTTTCTTAAAATGCCAGACAAACACTAAACAAAAGCTCACCAACAGAGAATTTGGGAATCCCTGCACAAATAAACTGTTAACAAAGCGGACGGAAAAGTAGAGGCCAATCGTGCCCCACGTTGGGCGCCATTTTGTAACGAACAGGTGGGTTAGAAGTCGATGCTGCTGGGGATGCTCGGTCCGGCTGTGCTCTGGGAATTTGGGGGGGTTCATAAACCCCAAACCGCATCATAGACACCCTGTTACAAAAAAAAAAATAAAAGTGGTACCGAGACTTACAATTCAGGAAAAAAGAAAAAAAACGGAGTAATTAACCGGTACCTTAGGTACCACGTCCTTTTGCCATGCGCCCCATCGAATGCCGAAGGGGGGAAAGATTAGTTGGCGTTCTCCTTCCCCATCTACACCCACCCCGCCATGCTGACGGCATTACCATGCACTCGTCAGCCCACTTCAGCGACCCACGTCTGCCTTCCGGGTTGGAACCGGCCACTCCCTGTTTGCTCTTACTCTTTCCGACTACCCATCATAAACGGTGGATAAATGCAAAATTATAAATGATGTCAATCGCCAGTTAAGCAAAACGTGTGACGACCAGAATTCCAGAAAATTCTAGTGCACACACAAGAAAGATACTTTAATACTTCGATAAATAAAAAAACACAAAATTATTATAATAAAACAAAACATGTTTAAATTAGATGTATTTCTCTTAAGATAAAGTACAAAAATTAAGTCAATCATACTGTGCTAAATTTAGTGATAAGGTTAAACAGTAAGTTAAGAAATGTAGAATATAGAATATAGCGAGAGAGAGGGAGAGAATGAGCATCAGCTACAACACAACAGAACACATCGATCTCACCACCACAGGAAAACAAACAAAGAAAAGAGCGAACACACAAGCAAGAAGTAGAACAACGCTCCTCAACGAAGTCAGTCTCTCGAACGTGCGCAAGGCAAACGGTCAACATTAGAACAACGCTCCTCAACGAAGTCAGTCTCTCGAACGTGCGCAAGGCAAACGGTCAACATTAGAACAACGCTCCTCAACGAAGTCAGTCTCTCGAACGTGCGCAAGGCAAACGGTCAACATTAGAACAACGCTCCTCAACGAAGTCAGTCTCTCGAACGTGCGCAAGGCAAACGGTCGACATTAAAACAACGCTCCTCAACGAAGGGAATCACTAAGAGGCACGCAAGGCAGACGGTCGACTTGGAGTAAGATTCCCCAGCTAATTGAGCGGTTAGAAGAAACCCAAGGCAAACGAGTGATATAACCAAGCCATCCGCAACGAACGCAGCCAAGAGTGATTCGCAAAGGGAAACGCAGGGCAGGCAGTCGGGGTTCAGTTGGTTCGCGGTGGTCCTGGGTGGAGATAGTTACACGTCCTCGGGGCCGGTAACTCTAAGTTATACAGCCTTCTCGGCCTCAGGGCCGGTGGTTCTAAGCGTATATAGTTGCGCGGCCTTAGGGCCGGGAACTTTAAGTTATACAGCCTTCGCGGCCTCAGGGCCGGTGGTTCTAAGCGTATATAGTTGCGCGGCCTTAGGGCCGGGAACTTTAAGGTATATAACCGCTCGGCCCCAGGGCCGGTGGTTCTAAGCGTATATAGTTGTGCGGCCTTAGGGCCGGGAACTCTAAGGAATATAGTTGCTTGGACTCGGGGCGGTACCTACAGCCTGCCTAGCCTTCTTGGCCTTAGGGCCAGGGACCCCTAGGTTGTGTACCGGCGGGAACCGACTGATAGTCAACTCCTCGAAAGTTTGCCGGGCTGTTGCCCAACGCCCTCATCTGCCACACGACACACTTACGATTTTGCTGCTCGCCGCACACGCTGAACGCACGCATCTGCCACACGTACGCTTTTGTTGCATCTGGCACACGTACGCTTTTGTTGCTCGCCGCACACGCTGACCACCAGACATTCAAGGTGTATTTGTCGACAGCAATCGCCAACCTTCCCAAGTCTCCAGCGCTGCTCGTAGTACGCAAGAGCTACCCCAGGATAACCCCACCGAAGATTCTGATCCTTCTCTCACACGCTATTAAAACTAGGTGTAAACTAACGAATGTATCTGAAATTTTCGCCAACTGAATAAACGAAACTGTTATTGAATTTAGAGAGTCTCGATTAAATAAATTCTGTATCGAATCCAACCTGGATACCCGCTGAGCCTACCCCAGCTATAGACCGGAAACCGGAGTTTCGTTACATGGCGCCCGAGCAGGGACATCTCTAAATTAGTAACAATAACAATAAATCTAGAATCGAGCCAGAATAAGTCTTGAACAAGTACCTCAGAATAATCTTAACATGGTGCGAGTCTCGTGGATACACCATTTGCACAAGGAGGAGCTGCAGGGATACGCAAACGAATTTGGATTAATCGCAGAAGGAACTGTCGAAGTGCTGAGGAAACGTCTGTCTACATTTGTGGCAAAATATGATCACGACTCGGAAACACTGCAACGCCTCGAAGAGCTGGAGGTGAAACACAAGAGGGAAAGTTCCCCCGTACCTGGCCCCACTACGCCAGGCAACCTTTCTCCAAAGGAACTGCAGACTCCCACGTTTGAGAGTAAGCAGATCGGGAACCAACCGTCGACGTCATCAGAGTATTTCACTGCAGGGCTACGCGATCAGACTTCCTGGCCATTGCCACGAAACATATCGGCCGACGCAGCAGCATCAACAGTAAATATGATTTCCCTAATGGACCGAGTGCGCAAATGGGGAGTGAAATACAATGGTGAAGGAAACCCCTTGACGTTCATCGAAAGGATAGAGGAACTAGTGGAGTCTTATGGGTGTGACCCCGACCAGATACCAAGGGCTATGCCCGAATTACTACAGGACCGGGCTCTTCAATGGTACAGAAGCAACAATTGTCGATGGGACAGATGGAGTACATTTAAGGTAGATTTCCTAAAGTTCTTCTTACCGCCACGGTTCTTCGAAAGGCTGGAAGACGACGTTCGACAACGCCACCAGAAATCGGGCGAGCCATTTCGTGATTATGTTCTCGCTATCCAAGGCCTTATGCGTCATACAGAGATTACCCAGCGTCAACAACTGGAGCGAATCTACCGAAACAGCCACAGGGAAGTACAGCTGTATATAAAACGCAGCGAATTCAACACGTTACGCGAACTCTTGGATCTCGTCGGTGACTACGAAAACCTGGTCTCCGCCGAAACAAGCATGGACGAGCGTATTCAGAGACCACCTCAAGTCCAACACCGTCAGATAGTAGAAACAGAAGAAACCACTTTCATCGACGTTAGCAGGGCCTGCAGACGTTGCGGCCAGATCGGTCATTACGCAACAAATTGCGGAAACCCTGTGTTTTACTTTTGCTGGGTTTGCGGTCGCCGAAACACCCGTACCAAGGACTGTTGTCGAAAGGGGCAGGGAAACGAGCAGCGTCCCCGCACGAACCGAGGCAATGCGGAGACGTCGAACCAGGAGCCTCAAACCCATTAAAAGAACTTCGCCTCGAAGAGCAACGCGTCATCGCCACCGTAGCTTTAGGTGATTGCTTGATGCACGCAACCATCGACACAGGGGCCAGTCGTAGTTTTATCAGTGACTATTTCGCCCAAAAACTTAAGTCTTCAACTAACGTTGTTCCTGCCGAAGCAATAGTCAACATGGCGAATGGCCAAACTCAAAGGGCCGTTGAAGCACTCCACACCACCATTTCGTCTGGAAACAAAACGATTCGCATGGCAATACTTATCCTCCCACAAGTAATAGACGATCTCATCCTGGGATTGGACTTCCTCGCCGGAGTCGGAGCAGTACTCGAGTTCGCGGGATTAACCCTGAGAATCGGTCCACAAACACAAGTCCGAGGGGAGCCTCGCGTGGGATTAATCCACGCAGTCGAGCAACCCACCAAGGAAGAGAGAATACGAGAATTTCTACGAGAAGAACTCCCGAAGTGTGAGGCCATACACGGCGTAACGAATATAGCGGAACCCAAGATAGTGATGCGCGACGACAGGCCTATAAAGCAACGATACCATCCACGTAACCCTGCTATGCAGAAGGTTATCGACGACGAAGTGGATGAACTTATAACAAAAGGGTGCATTGAACCATCGTCGAGTCCTTACAGTGCGCCTATCGTCTTGGTCAAAAAGAAAACTGGCCAATGGCGGTTGTGTGTAGACTACCGGCAACTGAATGCCCAGTCAGTCCCAGACGCGTATCCACTTCCTAGAATCCAGCATATCCTCGACAAGCTTCGAAATGCCAAGTACATCAGCACTATTGATTTGAAAAATGGCTACTGGCAAATCCCTATGGAAGCGACGAGCAAGGCATATACATCATTCACGGTACCTGGGCGGGGTCTCTTTCAGTGGAAAGTAATGCCCTTCGGCCTACATTCGGCACCCGCCACTTTTCAACGTGCCTTGGACCGCATCATAGGCCACGACATGGAACCCCACGCCTTTGCGTATCTCGATGACATAATCGTCATCGGGGCCGGCCTCGAAGAACACATGATCAACCTAAAAGAGGTCCTACGTCGACTACGTCAAGCGAACCTCCGCATCAACCTCGACAAATGTGAGTTTTTCCGCAGAGAACTCAAATACTTGGGTCATGTCGTGAGCGAGAGTGGAATCCACACCGACCCCGACAAAATCATAGCCATCAGAGAACTTAAACCCCCTACTAACGTACGAGAGCTGCGAAGATTTCTTGGTGTCATATCGTGGTACCGGAGGTTTGTACCAGACTTCGCACAAGTGACACACCCCCTCACCATCCTGCTTCAAAAGGGAAAACACTTCAAGTGGGCCACTGAACAGCAGCAAGCATTCGACGACGTTAAACATCGCTTAACAAAAGCCCCAATTCTCGCGTGTCCGGATTTCCAACAAAGTTTTTTCCTTCAAACAGATGCTTGCGACTACGGTATTGGCGCGGTACTCACCCAAAACTTGGATGGTGCCGAGAGAGTCATAGCTTACGCCAGTCGGCATTTAAATCGAGCGGAATCGAACTATACCGCAACGGAGAAGGAATGTTTAGCCATTGTTTGGGCAATACGTAAAATGCGCCAGTATCTGGAAGGTTATTCTTTCACTATTATAACCGACCACCTTGCCTTAAAATGGCTGAATTCCATTAACAATCCATCCGGACGGATTGCTCGCTGGGCCCTCGAGCTCCAGCAATACCAATATGACATTCAGTACCGACGTGGCAAACAGAATGTCGTGGCTGATGCACTATCTCGACAGCCAGTGGAAGTTATCTGCGGGGCGATAATAGAGAAAGCCGAAGGAACCAGGTGCAACTGGTATGAGAAGAAAAAAAGTGACGTCATTGACCGACCGGAAAGTTTTCCTGACTACTGCGTGGAGAACGATCAACTATATCGCCACATCTCTGGAGCAATACCTAACAACGAAGGTACACCCTGGAAAATGTGCGTTCCTAGTTACTTCCGAAAACGAGTGTTAGAGGAATGCCACGACGCACCCACTGCAGGCCACCTTGGCGTAAGGAAAACCGTCGCCCGCGTAAAGAACAGGTATTACTGGCCTGGGATGTGCCGCGAAGTGAGTAGGTACGTTCGAAGCTGCGAAAACTGCCAATGCTATAAAGCTAGCCAAATGAAGCCTGCAGGGAAAATGCTCACCAAGCTTGCGGAGAGCCCATGGGTCACAGTTGCTGCAGATTTCGTGGGTCCACTCCCGAGAACAAAACATGGAAATAGCATGCTACTGGTGTTCGTGGACAAATTCTCAAAATGGGTAGAAATGGTGCCACTACGCTCTGCCACGACCGAACACCTGATTAAGGCGTTTCGAGAGAGGATTTTATCTCGGTTCGGCGTACCCAAAACGCTAATCACGGACAACGGAGCGCAATTCACTAGTCGAAGCTTCCAGAAGTACCTTAAAGACATCGGAGTACAACAGCAGTATACGGCCCCATACACGCCGCAAGAAAACCCCACAGAGCGTACAAACCGAACCCTGAAAACAATGATAGCTCAATTCACGGGAGAACAACAGAGCACTTGGGACGACCTCCTACCTGAACTAGGCCTCGCAATAAATTCTGGTGTGTCGGAGTCTACCGGATATAGCCCCGCTTATTTGGTCCAAGGCAGAGAACCACGGCTCCCGAACTCGCTGTATGACCACTACACAACAGGAACGGGCCAAGACGAAGAAGGGGCTGATCAAAACGCCCAGAGACTAAAAGACATATTCCTCCTTGCACGTCGAAATATGGAAAGGGCTACCGAAAAACAAGCAAAACATTACGACCTTCGACGACGAAGCTGGAAGCCCACCATTGGCCAACAGGTATTACTTCGGCAACACCCACTATCCAAAGCAGTTGACAAGTTCGCAGCAAAATTAGCACCCCGATACGCCGGTCCCTACACAATAGAATCTTTCGTTTCCCCGGTCATTGTAAAACTCACCAAAAAGGGAGAAAGACGTGAGCGAACCGCCCATATTTCTGACTTAAAAGTATTCCACTCAAGCCCAGAGTTGCTAGGTCACGACGGCCAGCCGCCTGACGAGCCCATCGAGTCACCAGAAGCGAGGGCTACCCTACGCTTAATTTCGTATAACTGCGAACGAACGCTGCCAAAGGGTACCACCGCTTATATAAAGCAGCGAACGTCAGGTCAGAGGATCAGTATTAGTTTGACCACCGCAGCGAGCGCATCGCACAAAGAAGCAATGAACGAATACATGGCTAAGTTCCAACGAACAAAGGAGAAGTTCCGCCGCGACCTCGCCGAAGAACAGGAGCGTCGACATAGGACACGCCTACTCAGCCCGGAGTGGAGGGCAACCATAGACGACCCCACAGCAAAGGTCCCTCGAGTGAGACTCCACCGCCTGAATACCACGGAAGACAACTGCAACGTCGCAGACAACAGGGAGGAGCTACCATCCACCTCAGGGACAACCAACCAACGACACCCCCTGAACGAGCCTAAGGCCAGTGGTCCCACACCACCGCAGAACAGGAAAAGGTACACCTTAGGAATGCCTGGACCCATTCCGACCATCAACCTGACAGACAGCGAGTCGGAGATGTCGGATGAGGTGGAAGCATTCTTAGACCACGGGGTGGAGGAGGTATCACTGCTCACAGAAGAAGAGGGCGAGGAATTGGTAGACGAGATGGAGATAGACGCATCGCCACAATACGAACAGGAGGGCCCGTTTAGCGCCGTAGAGGAAGAGGCGGTCGACGACAGCGAAACCGAACCACCCCCCAGTAATGATCAAGGCGCCTACAGAGAAGACGAGAGGATAGCTGCCCGTATTGACTGCGAAGTCCACCGGAACAAATGGACGTCTCCCGGGAGTATCACGTTTTGCGTGGAGACCAAGACAGTGCTTACCGTTTATGACTTGAACTTTCGCCAAGAGGACGCAGAGATGAAAGAGCCAGTCGTGGAATATCCTTACTCACCACCCATCCTGGCCATAGAGGATCAAGTCCCGGAAAATCTGGATGCGCCTCCATCAAACGAGAAAGCCGTACACCATGCAAGCATTGAAAATCAGAGCGAACGAGCAGCCGATCGTTCCACGATCTCAACGCCCCCGAAGGAAGTAGCTACAGGTGGATCACATCCAGAAATGGTGCCCGCACCCCCGGCAGAGGAGGGCCAACAACTACCACTAGAGGTCCAACCACTGCAACCACAGTGCTCCCCACCGCTATCGCCGCTCCCAATACCGATGGTAACCGATGATAGCCAATGGACCGAGGATCTACAAGAGGTGTTAAGTCTGGTGTTGGACGTAGACACTAACGCAGACCCCATGGAGCTGATGCACCCTGAAGATCGACCAGCGCTACGACAAGCCATGTTTGCTCTGGAACTTAGTCACGTGCCCGGCCGACGTCGCTACCAGAAGCACGTGATCGGCGGAAGAACGTACATCTTGAAAATAACACGGGGAGGAATCGTATCTCACCGCCTTCAACAGTAAGCCAGAAAGGGGGGGATAGTGTGACGACCAGAATTCCAGAAAATTCTAGTGCACACACAAGAAAGATACTTTAATACTTCGATAAATAAAAAAACACAAAATTATTATAATAAAACAAAACATGTTTAAATTAGATGTATTTCTCTTAAGATAAAGTACAAAAATTAAGTCAATCATACTGTGCTAAATTTAGTGATAAGGTTAAACAGTAAGTTAAGAAATGTAGAATATAGAATATAGCGAGAGAGAGGGAGAGAATGAGCATCAGCTACAACACAACAGAACACATCGATCTCACCACCACAGGAAAACAAACAAAGAAAAGAGCGAACACACAAGCAAGAAGTAGAACAACGCTCCTCAACGAAGTCAGTCTCTCGAACGTGCGCAAGGCAAACGGTCAACATTAGAACAACGCTCCTCAACGAAGTCAGTCTCTCGAACGTGCGCAAGGCAAACGGTCAACATTAGAACAACGCTCCTCAACGAAGTCAGTCTCTCGAACGTGCGCAAGGCAAACGGTCAACATTAGAACAACGCTCCTCAACGAAGTCAGTCTCTCGAACGTGCGCAAGGCAAACGGTCAACATTAGAACAACGCTCCTCAACGAAGTCAGTCTCTCGAACGTGCGCAAGGCAAACGGTCGACATTAAAACAACGCTCCTCAACGAAGGGAATCACTAAGAGGCACGCAAGGCAGACGGTCGACTTGGAGTAAGATTCCCCAGCTAATTGAGCGGTTAGAAGAAACCCAAGGCAAACGAGTGATATAACCAAGCCATCCGCAACGAACGCAGCCAAGAGTGATTCGCAAAGGGAAACGCAGGGCAGGCAGTCGGGGTTCAGTTGGTTCGCGGTGGTCCTGGGTGGAGATAGTTACACGTCCTCGGGGCCGGTAACTCTAAGTTATACAGCCTTCTCGGCCTCAGGGCCGGTGGTTCTAAGCGTATATAGTTGCGCGGCCTTAGGGCCGGGAACTTTAAGTTATACAGCCTTCGCGGCCTCAGGGCCGGTGGTTCTAAGCGTATATAGTTGCGCGGCCTTAGGGCCGGGAACTTTAAGGTATATAACCGCTCGGCCCCAGGGCCGGTAGTTCTAAGCGTATATAGTTGTGCGGCCTTAGGGCCGGGAACTCTAAGGAATATAGTTGCTTGGACTCGGGGCGGTACCTACAGCCTGCCTAGCCTTCTTGGCCTTAGGGCCAGGGACCCCTAGGTTGTGCACCGGCGGGAACCGACTGATAGTCAACTCCTCGAAAGTTTGCCGGGCTGTTGCCCAACGCCCTCATCTGCCACACGACACACTTACGATTTTGCTGCTCGCCGCACACGCTGAACGCACGCATCTGCCACACGTACGCTTTTGTTGCATCTGGCACACGTACGCTTTTGTTGCTCGCCGCACACGCTGACCACCAGACATTCAAGGTGTATTTGTCGACAGCAATCGCCAACCTTCCCAAGTCTCCAGCGCTGCTCGTAGTACGCAAGAGCTACCCCAGGATAACCCCACCGAAGATTCTGATCCTTCTCTCACACGCTATTAAAACTAGGTGTAAACTAACGAATGTATCTGAAATTTTCGCCAACTGAATAAACGAAACTGTTATTCAATTTAGAGAGTCTCGATTAAATAAATTCTGTATCGAATCCAACCTGGATACCCGCTGAGCCTACCCCAGCTATAGACCGGAAACCGGAGTTTCGTTACAAACGTATTTTATTACTTTCAGTTTTAATCATCAAACGGTACAATCAAATACAAAATAATTCATTTCCATTCAAAAATGTCCATTAGACATACTCCAATTTACGTGTTTATTTATTTCTAAAAAAAAATTACTATTAAAAAAACAAAGCTAGACATTGATACTCTAAGATCAGTTACAGTGGATAGTCTCGAAAATGATTATTATTAACAATCAACTATAACCGAGATGGGTTCGATGGCATTAATATCAAAACTTTCAAACATGAATTTCAAACGCTTACCCAGAAATTACTGCCGGATCTCCGTGAGTGGCGCCATCAGGGAGCTCGACCTGTAACGGAAGCTTTAAATAAAGAAAGAAAAATACGATAGGGTGACTCAAGAAATGCCTCGAAACCCCCCCACGGAAAATTACAAGTTATATAAACAAAAAGGTGACTAAAATGATATGGAAGTTTTTCCTTTTTCCTGCTCTTCCTTCGTGATCAACGCTGCGCTGCACCGCCCGGACCTGCTCTGCCTACTGAGTCTGCTGTTGTTTATGTTTCATAGTTTCAATCTTTTCTAGATTACTTCCTTTTTTGTTTCTTGGCTTTTGCACATCGCAAAACAAAAATATATTTATATTCCAATTATTTGTCTCATTTACATGTTTTCTTTAGTTTTATTTTAACATAACGCTTATTATGCAATCAATTGTAAGTTTCTTCGTGCCCAATTTAAGATTCTATGTAGTTATTGTTGTTATTAACATAATTTTTATGAGCAGGTTTTATTAAATAATACGCAATTTTTCTTTTCACCAATTTAACTGTTTATTTTTGAAGATGGACACGTAGTCTTTAAATTTTTTTATATTAGGTTCACTTCAAGATTGCTTCATATTTAAAAGGAAACTTTAATGTGGGTTCATCTTTTATTCAAGGTTTATTTTATTCAATTTTATTCGTCTTTTTGATTGACTTTTATTTATTTTATTCAATCTTTTAATCAAGGTCATGTTAATCATGTTTTTATCTATTTTGCGTGTGCTTTTTGTCCTGCTTTGATGCTTTTAGATTTCTTTTCTTTTTTTTTTTGTTGTTGTTTAGTAGGGTTTTATTTAGGATTTAGAACATTGGGTTTATAGGAAGGTATTTATTGTTTATAAACTCAACTAGGTTTGCTTATTGGTAACTTTGTATGGTTGCTTCACAAATTCAGTATGTTCCCTTTTTTTTCTTTATTTTTTTTTTTTTCTTCTTTATATTTGTAGAATGTTAGAATAATTAAGCAAATAGTTTAAAATGTGAAGATTGAATCAATGTAGGTATATCTTAAAAGTTTTTAACTATATATCTATTAATTTGCAATAGTAGAACACGTTTAGCAGTGCTTTCGCTGGTTTGTTTTTTTTTTTTTTTTCTTTTTAAACACGAGTCATTGAACAAACGAACACATCTACTAGGTTTTCTTATTGGTAACTTTTGTATGGTTGCTTCACAAATCCAGTATTTTCTTATTTTTTTATAACAAACTCCGAAAATATGAATAGCTGATTTATTCTAAACGACACGGCATGTAGAGTTGGCAAGAACGAATCCGATACCATTTTTCTTACGTACTGATTCAGATGTATGATTCCAAACAAACATGGCTGTCTATATCCCAAGCCAACTATGAAATCTGTTGTCTGCAGTTCACCTTATTTAATTTAATCACCATTTAATGCTTTATAATAATATCTCCATACACGAGCATTAGTTATAAAATATTATCTCCACATCACTAAGTACTTAAAGGCTTTAAGTTGAGGCAGGTATCGTGATTGTTAAATTAATCAAATTCGGATGGCTAACTAAACTTGTCCGATTTTTAATTGTTCAAAGCCCAGTAAAAGACACTACATTTACTCCATCTCCAATGGATTTACACTTGAGACTTGGGTTGCATAACTATCTCTGCAGCAGCACATTAGAATTTTCTTTATTTAGAAATCAATCTTTATTCTCGACTTAAATTCTGTCCGATGTTCTTTTCGCCTTTCACACAAGCTCTACTCTGCCAGCCTAGTTTTTTTTTTCTTTTTCGTCGGTCACCGCTCACCAGACCTGCTGCCGTCTCTCTCGCACCCGCGGCGAACTTCCAGCCAAAAGAGATCCAGCAACAAGCGGAACACAAGCTACATATAAAAAAAACCTTCTAGGGCTTTCGGTTCCGCGATTTGCCGAATCTCTCCTGTCCACAGCCTCGCCACGGTTGCAGAGATCGACATCGATTCTACGGCAGGTCCGATGACTTGAAACCACCGGGTGATCTCGAATACCAAAAAAAATTACATCAGTAATTTCTGATTAGTCGCCCTCACAAGGGATATTTGGAAAAAAGGGTTTTGCATTATATCAGGTGCAATACCATGTAATACTTTTACCAGCATAATTACTTTTTGTACTTTCGATCATTTATTGTGTTTTTTTGCACTTCTCAGAAAAAGCTAAAAAATAGGTAATTAAAATCTTTATTGCGCTACAATGCAAGGTCAAAGTATGAACAAAAAATATTTTTGAATAGCTAACACTCCATAATATCACAAATTACCAAGCAATTAAAAACCTGCCTTAAAGTATATCCAGAAAAAATTTCAGAAAAACCCCAAATTTGCTCTTCGAATAATCGAACGCTGGTAGAATATGGGTTAAGTTGCAGTACTTACAACAGTTTAATGAAAAAAAAGTCAAATTTAATGCACAATCTACAAAATATGCAACAAAAATCATGATTACTCAGTTTTTGAACTGTTTTCACAACTCTTTTGTTGATTTAATATGCGTTGCTTTTACCATTACATATTTAGGCATTGATTTGAATTTTTTTCGGTTGGTATTAACAATACTCATTGTTGCTTTGCGAATACAAAAAGTTGAAAAATCGTGTTTTTTGGTGGTTCTTTCTTTTATCATAACGTTTTCTTAAAATGGCAGACAAAAGGTTGTTTTGAAGCGATTCAGTTTGTGTATTGCAATGTACAAATGGATGAAAGGTTACTAGAGTTATCCAAAATGTTATCTGTAACACGAAACAATATACAGTCTGTCTAGAATGAGTTTACACATTGAAAATAAATTTCATTTTTCAATTTGTTTAGCAAAATAATACTACTTTTTGATTCTTTATAGAATTTTCGTTTATCAATTACCTTAAGGTGCAGTACTTACAACAGTTTAATGAAAAAAAGGCAAATTTAATGCACACGAAATATGCAACAAAAATCATGATTACTCTGTTTTTTAACTGTCCAGAAACTCTTTTCACAACTCCGTTGTTGATTTAATATGCGTTGCTTTTACCATTATTTAGGCATTGATTTGAATTTTTTTTTGTTGATATGTTAATTACTTATTCATTGTTGCTTTGCGAATACAAAAAGTTGAAAAATCGTGTTTTGTGGTGGTTATTTTATTTAACATAACATTTTCTTAAAATGCCAGACAAAATGTTATGTTTTGAAGTGATTCAGTTGGTTTATTGCAATGTACAAATGGGTAAAAGTCTGCCGGAATTATCCAAAATGTTATCTGTAACAAAATATTATCTTCATAATATTTTATATTGTGAAGAAAACGAGGGAAGACTAGAATTGAAATATGGAGGCGGCCGTAATCCTGAGTTAACTGAACTTGCAGAGCGAGTTATGATGAGGAAAATATACCTGACTCTGACAAACCTGTGAAGACCATGATTGATTGCATCGCTGTGGTTACCCTTTTGAATTCAAAGATTTTATTTACTCGAGCAAAAATTGTATTTAATTCTTAACAGTCAAACAGTTGATATTTCATGACACAACCTTTTTTGTGTGATTTTGTGGGCACATCTGCATGTGATTTCCCTTGTCGTTCAGGATTAGATTAGGAAAAAGGAACGCAGCTAATATTATACTACAGTATAATTCGACGGCAAAGCTAATCAAAATGCTTTCAAAACGTTAGAAGAACGTAAATACAAAAATTTGTTAATACTTAGCATAAAATAATATATACTCATCTTTATTTCAGTTGCAGAATCTTTAACCAGAAGATTCCGTAGCCTGAATGCCGTATTTAAAAGCCAATTGCGACCAAAAATTTTTTTCGGAATTTTTATTCCAAATTTTAACTTTGGAATTAATTTTCTCAAAAACTGTTTGACGTAGGAACCTAATTTAAAAATTATGTTAAGGAGCGGACATTTAGCTTTGAAAATCAGCAAGCAAAAGTTATCTTGATCTAACCATTATTATTTTGTGATATGTTGTATGTCGCGATCGCAATTTCCAGTTCCGGGAGATAAGAACTTTCAAGGCCAGTTTTTTTGTTTTTATAGTACTACTCCGCGAGTGAGTCACGGCCAAGTTCACATTAATGCAATCACAGCACTTTGCTTGGTAAACCCAAAGCTTTAGTTTAATTTGGTTTAGTCAAGCTTTGGTTTAATTAACTTCCAAAGCCAAGTCAACAACCAGAATACTTCGCATGGAATGGATTGTGGAAGCTAACGTTCAATAACGAGCTTCCAAACCATAAAAACCATAGCGCTTGGCATTAAAATGGATTGTGGAAGCTTCCAAACCATAAAAACGCTTGGTTTGAAAACCAACGATCAGAATCCACACGCGGAAGAATTAAATTGGGAACGATTTTCTTCCGCGTATTGATTCTGCGAATATTACAATTTTAATATTGCGAAATAATGGAAATTTCGAAATATGCGAAACACTGACCCACTTTGGTCCGGTCGACGGTTGTGTCAACCGACTCAAGGTGGAAAATAGAAAAGATTCCAACGGGAGTCTTGTGCGAAACGAAGAAGTCGTTTCGTTGAATCCCGTATAAAGTCACGTGGTAGTAATTATTTAATAAGTGTAAATAAAACTTAGTGTAATTCAACCATAGTGAATAAGGACAAAATGTGTCAAAATTTATATATTAACACTCCGGACCCGCCGGAACCGTTTTTTTTTCGTTTGAAAATTTTACCTACCTGTATTGTGTATATTCCTGAGTACCTGTGATTATAGGAAGGGGTGTATTTTCGAACCTGTTTGATCGATTTTTTTCACGGAGTAGGGTTTATTTCGTTATCTTAATTATTTAATTTTATTAAATAATTGAATAAAGTGAAGTTTCTATTCCCTACACACGAATTGATGAAGGTATATTCAATTAGTGCTTCCATTTGTAACGCATTAAAGGAGGCGTGACAGGTATAGGAGAACGAATAGAGATATCTTCACCAAACTTGGCAAAACTAACATCTTTCATTAGAAACTCATTGGTATTGAAAATGGGTAAATTCGGACCATTGTCACGCCTACTTTTTATAATGGGTATAAATTCATCCATGCTTATAGCACAATTTCTCAACTTGTAGAACGAATTTTCGGTTGAAATTTTCTCCAGACGTGCACTGTCTCTGACCAAAACAGACTACCACAAATGGGCGTGGTCCGCCCACTAATTAAATAAAACTCGATTACAGAAGAACGAATAGAGATATTTTCAACAAATTTGGCCCGAATATTCTCTGTCATCACAGGCTATTTAAGATTGAAATGGAAAAAAATTATACTATGGCCACGCCTAATTTTTAAGTCGGGTGTGTCGGGTATATGAACTTCGACCAGGCCGAAGTTAACGCGCTTTCTGGTTTATTATTTACCGATTAAATAAATCATCACTTCAAGGAATTCATCATTCAAGTATGAGGACAAATCAAATTCCGGTAGCCTTAATATCATCTCATCGACTCTATACGTTCTATAAAAGTTCTATATAATATATTAGGTGTACAAATAAGTTTCCGCGGTTTGTCAAAAGATGGCCCCACCAGAAGGTCAGGAGAAGGAAGGAAGAAGAAATTGTCAGATGTAAAACGTAATATCCCAAGTTTCGTCATCCGGAAACACCATAACCTTAAAGTACTAGTGACTCCGTATCAGCATCACGTAATTTTTTTCCTGCAAAAATGTCAAGTTTTGTGCCGAATAAGCATCATTTGCGGGAACTTTTGATTTACTTCTTTAATTTAATGCTCAAACCAAGCGAAACCATTACTGGAGCTCTCTACCGAACACAATTGATGAGATTGAGTCGGGCACTTAAGGAAAAACGCGCCCATTACTACTCCAGACACGAAACAATTATTCTTTTACACGATAATGCTCGTCCACGTGTTGCGGCGTCGGTAAAAAATACTTGGAAACACTCTTCAGTTCAGTTTTCTGTCTCCGTGAGTCATTGTTGAAAACAATTTCTTATAGAGACGTCATAAGCAAAAAAAAAAAAAAAATATGAACATTATATCTGTTATACTCTTTTCTGTCTCCGTGAATCATTGTTGAAAACAATTTCTTATAGAGACGTCATAAGCAAAAAAAAAATACGAACATTATATCTGTTATACTCTTTTCTTGCTGATCTCCACTTGACAGTTGTATCCATGGAATAACTAAACTAGTTATTTTGTTTTATAAAAGGTAATGACCACGCCTACTATTTATACAGAGGCGTAGCTAGGTCTCATGGACCCAGAGACCTAGACCCAAAGTGGAGCCCAGAGTGGACCGCCGCCCCCGCCCCCTTACTACGCCACTGTATGTGATTAAATGTGATTATAAGGTAGCTTTCCTTATAGCCACATATTACCTCTAGTTTTAGTTTTTTTTTCAATTTTTTCAAAATTTTAGGTGTAGGGTATCTAAGATTCGGCCAGGCCGAATATAGCTTTCTTACCTATTATTTACCTATTAAGTAAATCATCACTTTAAGGAATTCATCATCCAGGTATGAGGACTAATAAAATTCCGGTAGCCTTAATATCATCTCATCGACTCAAAGTTCTATAAGGCCCATATTACATTGCAAACAGTTGTTCGATCGAACAGTCCAAAGAAATGAACTATTTTACTCTCCCGTCAAATCTGTTCGATTGCTATGTTACATTGCAAACACAACAGTCAAACACTTTCCGTAGTATATATACATATTTGGAGTTGCTTTGTGCAATTATTTTCACGCAATCCTCCTTTTTCCGACATAAGTGGAGCTTTTTCACTCCAAAACATGCATACTTCTTTATTACACCACACAACAACCCTGTTCTGTTTGTAGTTTGCACTCATCGCCTGCGAACAGAGTATTTGCTATGCGAACAGTTCATCCGTTTCAATTCTCTCACGGATGAACTGAGAGTTGACAGCTTTATACAGAAAACAAAAACAATGTGACTGTTCGATCGAACAACTGTTTGCAATGTAATATGGGCCTAAAAGGTATGTTTTCTGTCTGCATGTATCATTGTTGAAAACATTTTCTGATAGAGACGTCATAAGCACAAAAAAAAAGAATACGAACATATCTGTTACTTTTTTCTTGCTGATCTCCACTTGACAAAAAAATTAAACGTGGACGACATAATTGGAGAAATAACTGGAGACAAAATTCTGAGTGGGAACACTATGAAAAAATTGAGAAATAGAATACAGACATTTCTAAGGAACCTGAAAGTTTATTATAAAAATTGCACCTACTCCAAACGTAAAATGTATAATAAATACCAGGACTGGTTAAACGAGGATTTCGAAATAGATTTGGAAGATGAATACAGTGACGATGAACAGGCAGAGATAGCAAATGATATCGGAAGATCAGAAGCATCATTTGAAGACGGTTCCGATCGGACGAAAAGAAGAAAAATAAAGGAAATAACAACAACTTTTGGAGCGGACATGGTATCAATAGCATATCTTCAGCCACTCAGAGGAGAAAAGAAATATGTGGAAGTGGAAAAATGACAAAATGTGGAAAAATGACAAAACACCAATATAAATTTATAAGGACCAGAGCTATGGAAATAGGAGTGAACTGCTATCCAGCTTACGAACATATTCTTACTGCCAAGGTATACCACATCTAAATGAAGGCAGCATAACAACAATATCAGCAGAAGTTAGTTTACAACATTGATGTCCAACAGAAGCCATTCGGCTACTCATTTTTTGAGTGGCATAATATGTATACATTGAGTGCGTTTGACGATCGCTCGTCAGTAGCTCTCAAGCCATCAACGAGGTAGGTCTGTCTCGCTGCGTTCTTTTATTTTGACTACACCCGAAAAATGACGATTGATATGACGCAAAGAAACGAGACAAATGCGTCATACTTTACCGAATCCATTTTTCTCAGTGCTGAGAGAAAATATGCCCAACACATACACAAAATTTGATAGTGTGCATTTGGACATCGCTGGTTTACAAGCATTGTTGGATCACACTTCAGAGCGTATTTTGGAGACCCTTTCAGAAGATTTTGTTAAGCTGTGAGGATCAAATTTGATCATCAAATTAGACCAACATATTTTTATTATTACTTATATACAAACCTATATATATTTATACTACTTTATAAATTCATATACATACATTCACTACATTTTTCTTACTACTTATTTACTACTTTATTATTGTTAGGTTTAAGTTATAAATACAACTTTGTAATCCATATTATTACTACTTTCTTATATACTCATATACATATTTACTATTTTTTTATATACTTATATACATATTTACTACTTTTTATAGACTTATATACATATTTACTACTTTATTATTGTTAATGATAAGTTATGATTGCAACTTTGAATTTCTCTATCATATTAATTAAATACATATATACATGAACACTTATGATATGTAAAGTTAAACATAAGAATTTTATCAGTGTAACTGTCCAACCACAACGCAACGATGCGACGTCGCAAACGATAACGATTTCTCTCTCTCGAAATCTTCGAATGAGTGACATCTGTCGTCATAAATTATTTACATTTTGTTTTAAATAAAAATAATTTGAATAATTTCCTTGTTTGACAATTCGTTTGTCAAATTTATTTACATTTTTTGGGGAATTTGAAGAATTTCATCGAAAAGTAGGGCATACTGTTTTTAAAAAAATGAGAAAATCGGAAGAAGTTGTCAGAAAATTAGAAAATTTTATGACGACGTGAGAGAGCTCAACGACGTGTTCCATTCCATTTTTCTATAGGAACATCGCAATCGATTGCGACGTCGCATCGTTGTGGTTGGACAGTAAGGGTACTATTTGATCACAGCAAGAGCGAGAGAGCGTAGAATAATCTAGAAAGATTTACAAACATATGGCACTGGAAAACTACTCTCATAGCTAGTAATATGAGAGTGAGTGAGATGACTATAGTTCACACATAGACTCATGAACTGGAACACGAGAACTTCCAGTCACTCCAATGCCTATAAAAGAGCAGTCGTATACGATCGGAGAGTTAGTCAGTCAGTCGCCATTGAACGTGTAAGTGCACAGTAGCCGAAGATAAGCAGCGCTAGCAATTCCCTTGTGTTTGGTAAGTGACCAACTTATAGCTTCGTTTGCTCTTTCAACATCAGTTTACCCACCGATGATAAGGTTTAACTTTCTCGGTGGTGAACGTTTCTCTTAGGGGCCGCTTGTACAACATCTGTTCAACACCCACCGATGATAAGGTTTAACTTTCTCCGTGGTGAACGCTTCTCTTAGGTGCCGCCTGTACAACATCACTTCAACACCCACCGATGATAAGGTTTAACTTTCTCGGTGGTGAACGTTTCTCTTAGGGTCCGCTTGTACAACATCAGTTCAGCACCCACCGATGATAAGGTTTAACTTTCTCGGTGGTGAAGGCTTCTCTTAGGTGCCGCTCTTGTAAGATCAGTTTACCCACCGGTGATAAGGTCTAACTTTCCCGGTGGTGAACACTTTTAAGGGTTCGCTTCTCTGGTGTAAGACAAATCTGCTTCGCTAAGTTGACATAGGACACGGACCATCTCGCCATAACACAGGGAAACTAGCGATATTTTCGGACCGCACTTCGTAACGCGTTGTTGAAACTCACAGTTTCCAAAACAAGGCAGTTCTAAATACGGCAAAGTGAATCGCGAATTTAATCTCGTCAGCAAGTTTCGCATCTCGTGATCAAAGAATACCCCAGAGAACTACTACCTTGTACCTACACATAATAAACGCTGATTCAATAAAGATAAGATCAAAACAATATACAAAGGGTCCTCAATCAATAAATTTTCTGAACGAACCTTGGATAACCGACGAGCTTCATTCCAGCGATAGATTTCAGTTGGTTACAGTGGCGCCCGAGCAGGGACCCTAAGGAATATTTCAGCAAAAGGAAAACACTTTGTATCAGTATTTAAAGGTTACACTCGTAAGCGGTAAGGTAAAACAAAAGCAACCATGGTAAAAACATCTTGGGTATACTCACTACGAAAGGAGGAGCTATGCGAATACGCTCAAGAATTCGGGTTGGAGGACACTGGAACGGTAGACGGGTTACGCAAGCGCCTAGCAGCTTTTATAACTCAAGCAACGGATAACCCAGAGCTACAAAAAAGGTTACGAGAAATCAAAGGCAAGCATGACCTGGCGAAAAATCCAGATCAGCAAACGTCCATGACTCAGTCTCAGCTCTCCATCCCAGGCACACACTCCAGAACAGAAATATTATCGAGTGATACCGCTGGTCGCCACCAAATGCCAACAAACCCAACCCCAGCAAATCAAACACCAGCAAGCCCAACACGCATGAACGAAGGAGGGGCGTCATGAATTCATGGGCAACTCCAGCCGTAAGTAGCCAGATGATGGTTAAGACTATGCACGCGAACGTCATCGATAAAGTCCGCAAATGGGCAGTGAGGTTCGATGGTAAGTGAGATCCGCTTGGATTTGTCGAGGGAGTCGAAGAACTGGCTATGGTCTATGATTTGGATGAAGACTACCTTCCCAGGACAATGCCTGAGTTATTGAAGGAACGTGCGCTCACTTGGCTCCGGAACATTGATTACCGAAGGCAAAGCTGGCAACAATTCAAGAGGGCTTTCCTTGCGTTTTTCTTGCCAGCCCACTACTTTGAGAGATTAGAAGACGAAGTACGTGGACGACACCAACAAACCAAAGAAAAGTTCAGAGATTTTGTCCTCGACTTGCAAGACTTAATGCGGCATACAACATATTCCGATAGCGAAAAGCTGGAGCGAATTTTCCGAAATTGTAGAAAAGAATACCAACTTTACATTAAGCGGAAAGATTTTACCTCCCTTGACGAATTGCTAACACTCGCGGAAGACTATGAAGTCCTAATGAGCGATCAAGAACACTGCAAGCCAAGTGCAACACACATGCGGGAAGAGCAACATCGAGCGGTTAGTCAACCCGCAGAAGGGGAAGTAAACCCACGATCAGCGTGCCGACGATGTGGCCAAGAGGGTCATAAGGAACGAGGCTGTAAAAATCCCAGAGTGCTCTTCTGTTGGGACTGTGGTCGGCGTAACATCAAGACAATCGAATGTTGCAGACAGAAACCTATGGGAAACGCCGAGGGCGCCCGTCACAATTGAGGGCAGACGGGACCACGCCCACTCAAGCCCCCTCAATAAATACACTCCGCTTTGATAAAACACGAATTATCGCCAAGGTGAATATCGAAGGTACAGAAGGCATCGAAGCAACAATTGATACCGGAGCAACTCGTAGTTTCTTGAGCACCTCATTGGCTGATCGGCTGAGAACCCCTGAGAACACACGCCGAATCTGCACGACGGTACAAATGGCTGATAATACACGAAGGGAAATTACGGAATCATTGCTTACAACGGTCAAACTAGGAGACCGTACTTGCCGGATTGATTTGCTGATCCTTCCCGAAGTTAACGAGGACTTACTACTCGGTATGGACTTTCTCTTTGCTGCTGGCGCATCTTTCAGCTGTGGGGGACAAACGATCATACTTCAAGAAGACGAGGTCAAGCTAAACTCTATGGGTTCGTTATCATGTAAAATCACTGGAAAGGAACCGACGGTAAGCGACCAGAACATCGAACTCTTTATAAAAGAAGAATTGCGGAAATTCGAAGGTTTGTCGGGCACCTCCAGCATAACAAAGCACAAAATCGTAATGATGGACGATCGGCCCATTAAACAACGGTATTTCCCAAGAAACCCTGCTATGCAGGAAATAATTAATAAAGAGATCGACGAATTACTTCAAAATGGCCTTCTCGAACCATCTCACAGTGCCTACAGTGCCCCAATTGTTCTTGTTAGAAAGAAAACTGGCCATTGGAGACTCTGCGTCGATTACAGGCAACTAAATGCCAAATCAATTCCAGATGCATACCCTTTACCACGCATCCATTATATATTGGATAGATTACGAGATGCAAGGTTCATCAGCAGCTTAGACTTGAAAAACGGGTATTGGCAAATTCCCTTAGAGGACGGAAGTAAGCAGTACACGGCATTCACCGCCCCAGGGCGTGGATTGTTCCAGTGGAAAGTTATGCCCTTTGGCCTCCATTCTGCCCCCGCAACCTTTCAGCGTGCATTAGACCAGGTGATTGGCCCGGACTTAGAGCCATTCGCGTTTGCCTATCTTGATGACATGATTGTCACGGGAGCGTCCAAGGAAGAACACCTACGTAACCTATCCGAAGTTTTCCATCGACTTCGAAGAGCCAATTTAAAACTCAACCCGAAGAAATGTGAATTTTTTAGAAAGGAGACAAAGATTTGGGTCATGTCATTAGTGAAGCTGGCATACACACAGACCCAGACAAAATCGCTGCCATAAAATCGCTAAAACCACCAACGAATCTACGTGACCTACGCCGTTACCTGGGAATCGCTTCCTGGTACCGACGCTTCGTACCAGAATTTTCCTCTATTGTACACCCACTAACAAGCTTACTGAAAAAGGGTAAGCATTGGAAATGGACTCCCGAACAGCAGCAAGCCTTCGGCCATCTCAAGAACAAACTCACTCAAGCACCAGTTCTTGCTTGCCCCGATTTCACACAAAAATTTGTATTGCAGACGGATGCTAGTGACTATGGTTTAGGTGCAGTTTTAACACAGCAGATTAGCGGTGCAGAAAAGGTTATTGCATATGCTAGTCGTCACCTTAACCAGGCAGAGAAGAACTATTCTCCTACAGAAAAGGAATGCCTGGCAATCATCTGGGGTATTCGGAAAATGCGACCCTACTTAGAAGGCTATCATTTCACAGTCATCACAGATCATCTGGCTCTTAAGTGGCTCAACTCCATTCAGAGCCCATCCGGACGGATTGCCAGATGGGCACTCGAGCTCCAACAACACAAATTTGATATACAGTACCGCCGGGGTAAACTAAATGTCGTAGCGGATGCTCTCTCTCGACAACCACAGGAGAACCTATTCAAAGCCTCAGTGCACACCGCAGCAGATACGTGCCCCTGGTGGCAAAAGAAAAAAGCCGAGATAATAGAAAACCCGACAAAATTCCCAGACTTCGTCGAAGAAGAAGGTCAGCTTTACAGGCACATTCCATCACAGGTGGACGACGAAGATTGTACGCCATGGAAGCTTTGCGTACCATCATTTCTGCGAAATAGAGTTCTCAATGAATGCCATGACAACCCGACAGCAGGTCACCTTGGAATACGGAAAACCATCGTCAGAATAACAGGCAAGTACTATTTGCCAGGAATGCTACGAGACGCAAGAAAATATGTGCAACGTTGTGAGTCATGTCAACAATTTAAAACCAGCCAACAAGCACCGGCAGGACAAATGTTGTCAAAAATCGCTGACGAGCCATGGTCCATTATCAGTGCAGACTTCGTAGGGCCACTTCCACGATCCAAGCAAGGAAATACGATGATCTTAGTTTTCTTAGATAAATTTTCAAAGTGGGTAGAAGCCATTCCCCTCCGAGCAGCAACAAGTGAAAAGCTACTTCAGGGCTTCCGTGAGCGCATTCTAGCTCGCTTCGGTACTCCCAAAATATTGATTACCGACAATGGCTCCCAGTTTACCAGCAAGAAATTCAAAAATTTCCTGCAAGAAATCGGCGCGAAACAACAGTTTACGGCTCCATATAGTCCGCAGGGTAATCCCACGGAAAGAGCAAACCGCACATTGAAGACAATGATCGCACAATTTACAGGAGAATACCAGAAAGATTGGGATAAACTACTGCCCGAATTAACATTAGCCATGAACTCCGCCACATCCGACGTTACAGGATACAGTCCCGCCTACCTCACACAAGGAAGAGAATTACGACTACCGAACACCTTGTACGACGAGCAGACCTTTGGAACAGGCCAGAAAACTCAAACCCCCAACGATCGCGAAAAACGATTAAAAGAAATCTTCGACCAGTCCCGCTACTATAACCTACGCCATCGCCGATGGACCCCGGAAATTGGTCAAATGGTTTATGTGAAGCAACACCACTTGTCCAAGGCCGTTGACAATTTTGTCGCTAAGCTGGCTCCCAAATATGATGGACCATATAGGATTAATTCATTTAAATCACCAGTCATAGTGTTGCTACAGAAGGAAGGAGAAACGCGGACTCGTACTGCTCATATCAACGAAATCAAGCCTGCACATTCAGAAAGAGACGAGATCAGTCTCACACGCACCGTCGAGGAAGGAACATCTCAAAAATTTTGTTCAAGCAAATTGTATAAAAAGTCAGTTCCCAGAAAAAAAGATAAGCTCAAATTAGTCAGCATGGAGACCAACACACCAAAGTCAACGGAGGACCGAGAAGGTAGCCCGGCAGCCAAAATTCGTAGAATCCAAACGATGATTCAGGAAGTTTCTCTGGAAACACAACAACACGGAGTCATGAACGACGAAATAAGGGGTGAGTGTACAAACATAATCATGCTCAGTGACGACGATGAAGATGCGATCAGCACCCCACTCGTGGTTTATCCGCCGGACAGAGGTGGCGTCGCCATATATGCGGAAGACTACGCACGCCTCGCCATCGGACGATGGTTCAACGACAAACTGGTAGACTTCTTTTTGTCCTGGCTAATACGACAAGAGACGGAGGAGGTCCAGGGCCACACGCACATATTCAGCGCCCAGTTCTATTCGCAGCTGTCCAGACAAGGATCAAATCTAGCATTGGAAGACCATCGCGATCGGATACTACGTTGGACCAGAAACGTCAATATGTTAGCCAAAACATACATATTCGTCCCTATCGTCGACAATCACCACTGGTTCCTAGCCGTGATCCGCCGAAAACATGATGACCAGTCAACCATTGCTGGAGAGATTTTGCTATTTGATTTCCTAACGGATAAAACCAGAGAAAAGAAACCATACTACTTTCAACCATTACTCTTTTATTCGTGCCGTTCCCGAACAACCAAATAATCAGCCCCAGAACACCGATCCACGTAGTTTCGAGACACCCACGACCTATCATGAGTACAGCGATGACGACGATCTTTGGAACCATACATCATCCAGTCCAGCAGTACCACATGCCATCAATAACATAATCGAGGAGATTATATGTTCTCGGCAGTTCCACGATGATGTCTTAATGCCTTCCAGCTTGGCATGCTTTAACGACGAGACTGATGAACAATGTTGGCCACAACTTTCACCACCTACTTGCGACGTCCAAGATAAACAACAACCCAACATTGCAGTGGTGAATAAACTAACTGAAGATTTTTCGTTACTACCAACAAGCAGCCTGGATACCGTTGGTGACCGGTACCATAATCCACATACAGAAGTACCAGAGGCCAAAAGCAAACTGGTTCCACCAGAGTTCTGGCCCAATGAATTAAAAGCCGAAATAGACCGACGACTCCAAGATCGCAGATGTGGTGCCCGAATGCGGTTCTGCCAGGTAATCCAAGGGCTCAGGTGGAGAATCGATGTCAACAAATGCGGAAAGGTATTTGTTTCTCATCGCTCCGGGAAGTAAGAGGATCAAATTTGATCATCAAATTAGACCAACATATTTTTATTATTACTTGTATACAAACCTATATATATTTATACTACTTTATAAATTCATATACATTCACTACATTTTTCTTACTACTTATTTACTACTTTATTATTGTTAGGTTTAAGTTATAAATACAACTTTGTAATTCATATTATTACTACTTTCTTATATACTTATATACATATTTACTACTTTTTTATAGACTTATATACATATTTACTACTTTATTATTGTTAATGATAAGTTATGATTGCAACTTTGAATTTCTCTATCATATTAATTAAATACATACATACATGAACACTTATGATATGTAAAGTTAAACATAAGAATTTTATCAGTGTAAGGGTACTATTTGATCACAACAAGAGCGAGAGAGCGTAGAATAATCTAGAAAGATTTACAAACATTGGAAAATGTTTGCACTGGAAAGCTACTCTCATAGCTAGTAATATGAGAGTGAGTGAGATGACTATAGTTCACACGTAGACTCATGAACTGGAACACGAGAACTTCCAGTCACTCCAATGCCTATAAAAGAGCAGTCGTATACGATCGGAGAGTTAGTCAGTCAGTCGCCATTGAACGTGTAAGTGCACAGTAGCCGAAGATAAGCAGCGCTAGCAATTCCCTTGTGTTTGGTAAGTGACCAACTCATAGCTTCGTTTGCTCTTTCAACATCAGTTTACCCACCGGTGATAAGGTCTAACTTTCCCGGTGGTGAACACTTTTAAGAGTTCGCTTCTCTGGTGTAAGACAAATCTGCTTCGCTAAGTTGACATAGGACACGGACCATCTCGCCATAACACAGGGAAACTAGCGATATTTTCGGACCGCACTTCGTAACGCGTTGTTGAAACTCACAGTTTCCAAAACAAGGCAGTTCTAAATACGGCAAAGTGAATCGCGAATTTAATCTCGTCAGCAAGTTTCGCATCTCGTGATCAAAGAATACCCCAGAGAACTACTACCTTGTACCTACACATAATAAACGCTGATTCAATAAAGATAAGATCAAAACAATATACAAAGGGTCCTCAATCATTAAATTTTCTGAACGAACCTTGGATAACCGACGAGCTTCATCCCAGCGATAGATTTCAGTTCGTTACAAAGCACAGCAGCGGAAAACTAGTGATGCTGTCTAAATGGTGTTGTGATGGGTCATCTGGACAAAGTGAATACAAGTAAGGCATTGATGAAGGTATTACTGACGCCGATATGTTTATGGTCTCTTCTTTGCGATTATACGACACTTTTCCTGCAATAGTCGATAAGCCATCCACATCTTCAGCAATTGTGTTACAACTATCGGAAAATTTGTGAAAAGACCCATCGTCATCGACTCAAATAATGGCAATACAGCTAGAAGATTTTTTGCAGTGCCGAATTCCACTTCCCGAATTACGGGAGTTGATTTAAATGTAATGTAAATGTTTTTAACTTCAAAAAAATTTAACAAGTGATAAGTAGTAATCGAGAAATAAATGCTTTGAAGTTTGAGGATTTACCAATGAGGATTTATTTAGAATGCTCTTCATTTCTTCTGATTCTTACATTTCGTCTTTGAGAAAAAAATTTATTAAGACAACAATACCTCGAGATAGAGAAGCTGAAGAACTTCTAATGAAAACTACAGACGAATATTTTTTTGAAAATAAATAAGTGTGTAATAAGTGTTATTTTAAATTGTATTTGTGTTATAAAATATGTAATAATTTATGTAAAAATGTTCCTATATTTAAATTTTGTAAATAAATAAATGATCATAAAAATGAAAAAATACCTGGTGTTCTTATTTTAGCAATGCTTACATACGACTATATTTCTTTTTCATACTAAAGGCACACAATTTTACGTATTGTGATATCTTTTTTTGTCGAAATTGAGTATACCAAACATTTAAATTGTTATACTGAAACGATAAGCTTTTAATATTGCATGAATAATACTTAATAATAAAAAAAAAACAAATAAGATAAAAAGGTTATTTTTTTTACGCGACTTTGATTGAACGCGACTGAAGTGTCGAAATTTTTTAAAAATATAAAAAAGATACCTAGATATTTCGTACTTAGATTAGCGTAAAGATACATGTTTATTCTTTCATTTGCAAAAAACCGCATTCAAATACCTTAATCTGATCAAAAGTTACAAAATTTTGACCGCCACTAAGTCGAAAACTGCAATTCTAGTCCACTGTGCGGCGTGGTAAAAATGTTATGGTCGAAAAATAAGGTCCACCCTAAACACGTACAATGATTACGTGTCCGAAATAAGGAAATCATTTATGGATTACAAAGGATTACAAAATTACAAAGATTACAAAGGATACAAAGAATTACTTCCGCAACGAATGCCTCAAGAGGAAGAAACAATAAAAATAAAATATAATTATCATACCTTAATAGCAATTGTATTAATTACTAGCTGACCCGACGAACTTCGTCTCGCCCAAATATAATAACAAATGAATTGAACAATTTTAACACGATCATGATTTTATATAAATGAAATACAATGTATCTTAACTCACAAATTTTTTCTTTTAAATGTGTTCATCGCAACGCTTGATAATAAACAATGTTTTTCGTGTTTCTATCAGGAGAGAAAACGAATAGCGCTGATGGTCTACCGACTCTTGAGCACGCCACGTACAGCTGTCCATGAGTAAAACACGGAAATTCTAGATTAATTCCACACACTTGCAATGATTGGCCTTGTGAGAGTTTTTACGTATCTCCACAAATTGGATGACTTCAAGCAAGCGTTTATTTCATTAGCTGCTGTTGACCTTTGAATGACAGGCAACTTTTGCCGAAAATCGCCGGCCAGCAAAATCATTATACCTCCTGATCCTGATTATTGCGCAAATCTTTCAATGTTCGATCGAGCGCCTCTAACGCTCGTTTGTGCGCCATGGTACACTCATCCCAAATAGTTATTCTGCATGTCTGCAGTACTTTTGCCATTGCTGAATTTTTGGCAATGTTACACATAGGTTCATCTACTGTTTGCAAATTAAGTGGCAGTTTGAGTGCAGAATGAGCTGGGTTGCAGCGATTCCAGATGATGCTACGGCCAGAGCTATTTGACCTTGTGCGCGAATGGAAGCTAAAATCAATGAAATCAGAAACGTTTTACCAGTTCCGCCAGGTGCATCAAGGAAGTAGACTCCTCCGTTGCCTTCGTTAACTGCTCTTATTGTTGTATGTCGCGATCGCAATTTCCAGTTCCGGGAGATAAGAACTTTCAAGGCCAGTATTATCGTTTTATAATACTACTCCGCGAGTGAGTCAAGGCCAAGTTCACGTTATTAATGCAACCACAGCACTATGCGTGCGATAGCTAGCTTCCAAACCATAAAAACCACAGCGTATTTGAATGGATTGTGGAAGATAGCTTTCAGTAGCAAGCTTCCAAACCATAAAAACGCTTGACTTAAAATAACCAACGATCAGAATCCACACGCGGAAGAATTAAATTGAGAACGATTTTCTTCCGCGTATTGATTCTGCGAATTTTACAATTGTAATATTGCGAAATAATGGAAACTGCGAAACATGGCATACTGACCCACTTTGGTTCGGTCGACGGGTGTGTTAACCGAGCCAAGGTGGAAAATAGAAAAGATTCGATCGGGAGTCTTGTAAAAAACTCCAGACGACGAAGTCGTTCGATAAGCCGCGTATCAAGTCGCGAGTTAGCTTTTAAAATAGTGTTAAACATAGTGTTAAGAGAAAAACAAAATCAAAGTGTAAATAAAGAAATCAACAGGAAGCATAACACCAGGAGTTTTACTTAGTTGTCAAGGGACAACTAAATTATCAGAAGACCACCCGAAATTACACCACAACAAATTGGCGCAGCCGGTTTTTCGAGCCGAGGATCGCTCGAAGGGAAAAGTAAGTAACAATCAAATACAAAAATAAATAAGTAAGATTAGTAGCTTAGAAAAAAAAAATTTTTAAATTGAAAAGTGAAAGAATAAGTAAGAAGTAAGAAGAAGAAGAATAAGTCAGCTAAGAATTTGACAGAAAATTTTTTTAAAAAAAAAAAGTGAAATAACAACCTTGTAGCATTTAATTGAAAAACTGCAGTGAGCAAGTTATAGATGAAAAGGAAAGTTATAAATTAAAAGTTAGTTAAAGTTACAAGTTAAAAGCAAATCCAGTTTTAAAAGAAAGTCTAAAAAGGAAAAACTGGTAAAAAAGAGAAATGATAATCGCGTTAATAAATAAAGCGCAAAAGTGAAAAATAATTTGGTGATGAATTTGGCATGAAGTTGTAAAACGAAAGAAAAATCGATATAAGGAAATTAGTAGCTCAGTAAAAGAAAAAAAAAAAAATTTTGAAAAGAATACTAATAGAATTAAAAATAGTTTAATTCTTTTAATACATTTAAATACATTATATTGTTATATTATATAAGACATAAAATAACTTTCAGGTCCCTAAATCATCGGTTTCATCAAAAGGATGCCAGCTTAATTGCACGGCAAACTTGTCTCCTTGTCCTAGGCATTAGCCGGACAAAAATCTTTACTGAGGTCGACCCTTTTCACTCGGGAAGTTATTCCATAGGGTTAAGAAATTATTTAGTATAGATAAAGAGGATTAATTTTTGAATATTATAAAAAACGAAGTTAAAAAAAAAAAAAAAAAAAAAAAAACAAGTTAAACAATTTTAAATTAACTTGAAATTCACCTAAAATTAAAATTAAGGGAAGCAAACAAAGAAAAAATTTAAGGAAATCGAACTGCATTAAAAGTTAATGGAAAGTTAGACAATCGTAAAACTAACCTTTTACCGAGTTGTAATTTAATTTTGAAACAATTGAATTCAAAATTAAGCAAATTGAAACAATTTTAGATTAACTTAAAATTGTTCAAATTGTTCAAATCAGAACAAGATGCAATTCAATTCAAAGTAAAAATTGAGACATAAAAATTGATATTAAACAACAATTAAAATCGAAGTAACTTTAGAATAAAGTAGATCGGAACTCGACTTAAACGCAAATAAAATTAAATAAATGAATAAGTTAGTGACTTGGCGTGTTTAGAAAGTGAATAAAAGTTCAATGTATGTATAACATGAAATGTATAACATTTAATTAAAGACGAATTTTATAAGTCAAATACGAAAAAAAAAAATTTCAAATTTCAAATTTACGTTGTTGGTTACTGTGAGTAGCAAATTAGCGAAAATCAGGAGTACTTTATTAACTTAAATAAATTCTATTTAACGTGATAAAGTATAATCGATAAACGCAATTAGTTGAAAACAGGAATTCATTAAAACAAAAACAAAACGCGTAGAGTAAAGTTGTATAGTTTCGAGTGTGTTTTAGGCGTTTGAGTTCAAATTACACACGTTAAACAAATTTTAACGATTAATTTGATTTCGGAGCCGCACATTTTTCGGGTGTGTCTTAGACTTTTGTCATCAAATTTGTATTTGATTTCAAAGTCGCACAGTTTAATTTGCTTAATCGATAATTAATTTCATCAGTTCGTCGGAAATTTTTGAAAATTTGAAAATTTTTTTGGGTGACTTTAAAAACCCATTGTTAGAAGTTAAACGTTTAAAGTAATGCGCTTAGAGACTTCATATTGGTTGGAGAATCAAAGCAAAATTAGATTGGTTGTTTAAATGACAAGCAATTACAATTGCTTGCTGATAAAAACAATCAAAGGTAGCAAGCAAATAACGAAGAAACAACTCAATTGAGTTCACTAGGTTAATCGTCCGAATTCGAGAGTACAAACGTTGCAGTTTTGTTGGCCGCTTAAAAATAGAGGCAGGTCGTTAGTTCCTTTCGGTGAGGTCTTAAATTACCTCAGCGAAGTCACAAAAATTTTGACGCTTCGTCTCTGCTTGAAACAAAGTAGAACAGCGCAGTCACAAAAATTTTGACGCTTCGTCTCTGCTTGAAATAAAGTAGAACAGCGCAGTCACGAAAATTTTGACGCTTCATTTCTGCTTGAAACAAAGCAGCAGCGGACGTCAGCGTACAGACAAATAAACAGATGTACAGCGAATGTTTACTGCACGCTCGGTAAACGAAGCGAGCAAGAATTCTAAGCCGGTTAAGGAAGTTAAATCTTCATAATAAAAGTTTTAATTACCTCTCATTCAAAAGTACTAAGACTAGTATAAAAAATTAAATTACGGAACGTTAAGTAGCGGCGCTAAGTAGTCATTTTACAGCATTCGGAATCCAACACTTTAAAATGAATTCAACTTCAAAACATCAAGGAAAATGTATTTATACTCGTACATATGTTAATTGTAAACATTAGGAAAAATAAAAACCTATTAAACTATATATCGTTCGTTTAATTAATGGCCGAGTCGTTGCAGGAGCAAGCATATTTAGCCTTAGAAAAGAACCATAAGGATTTGAAAAGGCAAATAGAAGACTTTGCATCAAAACTTTGGAGCATCCTGAAAAGCACTGTTTCCAATAAGGAAAATCTAGAGTTAATCAAGACTAGAATTCAAGCCCTAGGAGAAACATCAACTTTAGAAAAAGCAGACGCAGTCTCGACTCAACCAAAGTCGAGGAAACCAACAATGGAACCGACCTCATCAAAATTGGCAATCAAACCAAGTACAGCAAACCTGGAACCCAAATCAAGTACAGCAAACCTGGCAACCTAACCAACTCCAGCAAAATTGGCAACAAAAACAGGCACAAAAGAATTGGAATCAAATGCAAAAGAACCCCGGAAATCCAAAACCGAATCCGTTTAAGGGGGTTCAAGGAAACCAGAGCACTATAAACACGCCGAACGGCGAGAATCAAACAATATGTAATTGGTGTAACAGACCAGGACACATAAAAGCAAACTGTACAGCTAAAAGAAGTTGGGAAACTCTTCAGAATAATCAGCAGGGAAACCGGCAAGGGCCCAGACAAGGCCAATAATCTGGGAACCCAACAAAAATAGAAATGTAAGGCCAAAAGAAGTAGTAACCGTACACCCAACATCGGAGGAGATCGTGGATACGTTACAGACTTCAGAAATATTAGAAGCTAACAAAGCTAAAAATATAGGGTACAATTTTAATAATAAAATAAAAATTATCAAACAAAATGATAAAGTAAATATTTTAAATGAAACAGTCGGCACAATAACAAATAAAGCAAAGAAAATAGTAGAAATGGGAGCAGAGTTTTTAATAATCATCTTGCTAATTATACAGTTAGCATGTACATCGATTGTAAAAACAATGTTTCTCAATTTTCAACATTATAAAGCAAGGAGCATTAGTCTTAATATAGCAGAATATATTACAGACATAAAAGCACTTGCAAGTAACATAAAATCAGAGGCATTAGCGAAATTTAAAAATTTCAGCTCAAATATACAGAACCAGGACATGAAAACAATATGTTCGTGGTTAACGTATAATTTAAATAATAATTATAAAAACACTATAAAGGAAGTATCTAACTGGGATTCAGCCACGTTAAGTGATGTGTTCATTGAACTGCCTTGTGTAGAGGCGAGAAATGGAAAACTCATTTTACTGGTGGATACAGGAGCAGATACAAGCCTAGTAAAGGAATGCGCATTAAAAGAAAATGCCATTATAAATAAAAAGGTTAAAAGGGAATTAAGTGGAGCATTTGGAGGCTGTATAACCACGATAGGGTCCACCAGCATATGCCATGATGAGGTACAGCCCTTACGTTTAACGCTACACGTAGTGTCACTTAAACAAGGGGTACCGGCGGACGGCATACTGGGTAGAGACAACATGTGGAACAGATCCATTATAAACACGCTCAATAAAAAGTTAACCCTATTTAATGAAAATAAAGAATTTATAGTTAAATTGCCACTGAAAGGCATCCAAAATATAAAAGAACAAAGAAAGCAAAATAACATAACAATTGAAGCAAGAACGGTTAGAATAACGCCATTAAAAATTAAAACTAAAGTTATGACTGTGGTAGTTCATAAACAAGAAATTGCACCAGGAGTGTACCTGGGAGAAACACTAGCAAATGTGGAAAACAAAGAGGTCAAGGTACCAATCCTAAATTCAACGGCAAACGATTTCATTCTTAGTGACAACTTTGTACCGAAATTTAGTGATTTCCACAAATACAAGCTAAGTGATGTTTCGTGTAATCAATGGACTACCATCAACAGTATAAATAATGCAGACATAGCGCAACGCATTAATAGTTTAATGAAAGATTTAGATTTGGATCCTTCCTTAAACAGAGAGGAAAGGGAATCCATAACGAAACTATGTGCCAAATACCATGATATTTTTCTTTTAGAGGGTGACCCATTGACATACACCCCGGTACTAACACATAAGATTCCAATAAAGGTGGATCAGCCACCAATTAACCAAAAACAGTACCGAATTCCTCAAACACATAGGGAAGAAATGAATAAACAAATTCATAAATTACTAGAAGAGGATTTAATATCCCCAAGTGTATCTCCATGGAACTCCCCGCTACTTCTAGTTCCAAAGAAGAGTGGAAAAGATGGAGAAAAGAAATGGCGCTTAGTAATAGATTACAGAAAAGTAAACGAAGCGACAATAAAACAAGTTTTTCCACTGCCTAGGATAGATGAGATATTGGATCAGTTAGGCAGTAGTAGATATTTTTCCACGTTAGACTTGGCAAGTGGATACCACCAAATCCTAATGGACAAAGCGGATAAGGAAAAGACCGCATTTAGTTCGGCTTTAGGACATTTCGAGTTCAACCGAATGCCTTTCGGGTTAACCGGCGCCCCATCAACCTTTCAACGTCTTATGAATCACATTCTGACAGGACTTCAGGGTATAGATTGTTTTGTCTATTTAGACGACATAGTTGTATACGCAACAAACCTGGGACAGCATGAAGAAAGGTTAACTAAGGTTTTCGAGGTAATTAGAGAAAATAACTTAAAATTAAACATTAGCAAGTGCCAATTCCTACGACGAGAAGTCGTATATTTAGGGCACAAGTGTTCAGAACATGGAGCACTTCCAGACCCTAGCAAGGTGGAGTGGGTTAAAAACATTCCGCCTCCTAAAAATAAAAAGGAAGTACAAGCCTTCCTAGGCCTTGTTAATTATTATAGAAAATTTATACCGGGAACCGCAAAAATAGCACTGCCCATTAACAAATTGTTAAGAAAAGACGCTAAGTTCGTCTGGACAGAAAGCTGTCAGAGAGCGTTTGAACAATTAAAAGAATCAGTTATGTCACCACCAGTGTTAGCATACCCAGATTTTTCAAAAGAATTTCTTTTAACTACCGACGCAAGTAATGAAGCGTTAGGCGCGGTCCTTTCTCAAGGAAACGTAGGCGAGGATAGGCCAATAGCTTTCGCTAGCCGAGCGCTAAGCGACACAGAACAAAGATATTCCACAATAGAAAAGGAATTTTTAGCAATAGTCTGGGCTACGAAAAATTTCAGAGCATATCTCTTAGGGAGACATTTTAAAATTTTTACTGATCACCAGCCATTAAAGGGAATAGCCAATTTAAAGGATCAAACTTCTAGACTGGCAAGATTCAGACACAAGTTGTCAGAGTATGATTTCGAAATCATATATAAGCCAGGCAAGAAAAATTTGAACGCAGACGCATTGAGTAGAATTCCTCAAAACCGTAATGTAGTAACAGCAGTCCAGACCCGCTCTAGAACCAAGGAAATAGAAATGAAGAACCAAGGAAATAGCGAAAATTCAAGAACAATTCCGACGCCTGTAGAACCTGACACTCCACGAATAAGACAGAACGAAAACACAATCTTACTAGGAGATCCACAACAAATAGAGACAGTGATCAAGGATTTCCATAATACACCATTAGGAGGTCACCAGGGAGCAGTGAAAACTTACCTAAGAATCAGGCAACAATATAGGTGGCCAGGGATGCAAAGGCAGATAAAAGATTATGTAAAAAACTGTCATAAATGTCAAGCGAACAAAAGTTCGAGATTGACAAAAATGCCCATGGTGCTAACAGATACACCAATGCGGCCATTTGATAAAGTCTACATGGACATAGTAGGTATTCTACCAGAAACTGTATCCGGTAACAAATATATTTTAACATTCCAAGATGATTTTTCAAAATTTATGGCATGTACAGCTATCCCAGACGCGGAAGCAAGTACTGTCGCCAGAGCTTTCTACGATGAAGTAATCACGCGTTACGGAATCCCTCGAATTCTAATTACTGATAACGGAACTAATTTCATTTCGAAATTGTTCTCAGATACATGCAAATTGTTAGGCATTAAAAAATTGCATATAACACCTTACCACCCGCAAGCTAATGGCTCATTAGAGAGAAGCCACAGACCTTTAGCGGAATATTTGCGTAGTTTTGCTAAAGAAGATGGGTCGAATTGGGATCAATGGTTAACTGCAGCCATGCATGTTCATAACCACACACCCCACATTACGACCAAGCAAACACCGTTCCGTACTTTGTTTGGATTCGATACGGAAATGCCGACTAACTTAAAAAGGAAGTGTAGTCCGGTATATAATGCCGAAGATCCAAACAAAGTATTAAAATTCCAAATACAAAGAGCTCACGAAATAGTGAGGAAAAATCAGGACATGGCTAAACAAATAGCCAAAAATCAGTACGATAATAAGTTAAATTTAGTAGAATTCAAAGTAGGAGATAGCGTATTAATTAAGAACCAGACTAGGAAAAATAAGTTTTCTCCAATATGGATAGGGCCATATAAAGTAGTAAGGATTAAAAGCCCAATTACGACGGTTTTAAATATTAAGGGAAGGGAAAAGCCATTCCACAATAACTTACTTAAGTTATATAATAGCATTTAATTAGGAAAAAAAAAAGAAAATAGGATTAACTAGATAATTATGTAGCATTTAAACAATAAAAATTTTATAGGAATAATCAGAAAATTAAATTAAGTTAATTTAACCATAAGAAGCAACTTATTGGGATAGAATAAATTAATATAGAATAGAATTGATAGTATTTATTATAGGATAGTAAGAAATTAACATTTTTAAGTTTACTAAAACTAATTTACTAAAAATTGATTTCATGCTTACGTTTGAATAGCGAATGAAAGTCAACAAAATTCATAATGAAAAATTCAATAAAAGAAAATCAAAACCACGTTTCAATAGTCAAACAATTGGTTATTTAAATGTAGAAATATAAGATTTACGTCAAGTAATAATTAATATTTACGGGATATTAATAATATACGGTACATGAAAACTAGCTGTTTCGTTTTAAACAGTCATGACTATTGCATTTGCATTTATTATAGGAATAAATGCACATGAAATCTATGCATAAAGAGTTAGTTTATGCATAACCACAATTTAAAAATTATATCTGCACCTAAATGCAGACATAGAAATAAAAGATAAATATATATAAGACAGAAAATAATCGCCTCAAAGATTGCGAAGTATTATTCTAATCCTAAGTATTAACAATGAATAATTATAATTGTAATAACACAAAAATAATTTCTTCTTAAATATATAAAATACAATTATTACAAAATAGGTAATGTAATGTACGGACCTAGGAAAGGTATTTCATTAAGATTCCATGTAAAATATTAATGAAATTGCGTTAATAACAAACAAAACAAGAGCTAAAAATTGAACGATTAACGCAAGCACTGCAACAAAGCAGGTGCAAAAGTAGAACAACTGAACACGAGGAGAATGCAGTGTCAGTTTTAAAACAGCTAATGAAAAAAAAAAACAGAAAAAAGAAGACACCAAAGGTGATTAACTTACAATAACCAAAACAAAAGAAAAAATAAAACCCAAATATTAAAAACGTTGTTACATACATATATATATGATAATTATAGTACATTTACAAATAAAAATGTACACCAAAAGTACTTTCAAAAGTAATCTGATTTTAATGTGGGAATAAAATATGTATGTAGATATGTAATTATTGTAAGAACTAAAATTATTGAAGTGCTATTAGGAATCACACAATGAAATTTTATGTTAAATGAGAATGGAGATAAAGTATGAATTGAATAACAATAAGTACAATACACAATATTAATAATATAAATTCTTAATTGCATACAAACTATAAACTAGCATTAAAATTTATTAGAAATTGACAAAGAGAAATGCACTTTTACAAAATAACATAATATCGATTGAAAAGAAAAATAAATGCATACATTAAAATAAGACAGAAAGTAAAGAAATATTATAATATAGTTGCACCAAAATAACGTTCTCTTATCAGCATTAAAATACATTAATTAAATTTTAATTGAAATTGAATTCATTTTAAATTTGTAATAAACAAATCATATTAAAACAAAATATACATTGTAAAAATACAATAAAAAATTAAAATATGTAAAATGTAAGATACATAATAAGAACCCATCATGCAGAGAACCCAACAGGCATCCCGATGTACACCCATCACAACAGCAGAAGTACAACAACACACCACAACAGTACGAACATTTACAACAGGGCGACGATTAACGCCCAACCAACTCGAAGGGGGAAGGGTAGCTGGAACAGCTGATCAGCGTAGCGACAACAACCATCGCAACCAAAGACGGAACAGTCAACAAGACAACAACAACAGTTGAACATCAATATTATCGAGCGATAGTTGTGACAAATACACCGTGCCTTGAGGTCACATGGAGACCAAAATCAACGAAATAGAGACCCAATCCATCTGCAGCAGCTAATTTCCCGTGTCTGCGCAAATGCGAAATCCTCATGAATCATGATGGCAGCCTAGCGGCCTAACAACCTAGCAGATCAAGCTCAGACGAAACTTACGTTAAGCGTAGCGTCGCGGCGATGAAACAGCTAGCAGACAACTACTAATGCGGTCATTCACAGTTCGCATTATAAAGTTATGGTACACTACTCCGTGGCACAAATCACACTTTACAACATTACCTCAAGAGAACGATTTAAAACGCATCACCACTGTCGACAAGAAAAATGTTGAAGATGTTTAGCAAAATGTTACAATTAATCATCTTGGGAACATCTCAACCATCAACCACCGTGAAGCGAAAGACAATTGGTCCCAATTGCGAGACAACGATTCTACCGACACCAAACAACTACATCTGATCATCAAGTATAACACACAAAGCGTCAGCTACCCAGCAGCAACATTCCCACAACACATCGAGAGAAGACATCGAGACAACGGGGTGTACATTAACAGCCAAACCATCATCAACAACAACAAGAACATCAACGTCAAGATCAACATCGAAATCATTCTCAACCTAAACACAGATGACACCAAAGAATTGCAGTTATAGATTGTATTATTGAGTTATTATTGTAAAGTCATAAAGTATAATTTTTATTGTCATCATTGATAATTACTTGCATTGTAATTATTGTAATTATTACTCATAATTAATTGTATTATCATGTTAACTAATCTTACCTCAATTACACTATAGACATAACACATATTCAAAAAGAAAAAAGAGAGAAAAAGAAAAACACAACCATACATAAGTAGACAATAAGCAAAATCAACATAAACGTAAGCCACCCACAATTCAACAAACCACGAATGTACAAGAAAAATTTAATATCGTTTTGTACGATACTAAATTTTTCTTCCCCGAGGGTGGAGGGATGTTGTATGTCGCGATCGCAATTTCCAGTTCCGGGAGATAAGAACTTTCAAGGCCAGTATTATCGTTTTATAATACTACTCCGCGAGTGAGTCAAGGCCAAGTTCACGTTATTAATGCAACCACAGCACTTTGCGTGGTAAGCCAAAAGCTTTAGTCAAGCTTTGTTTAAAGTAAATTCAAAAGCCAAGGTAGCAACCAGAACACGTCGTATGGAATGGATTGTGGAAGCTAGCGTTCGATAGCTAGCTTCCAAACCATAAAAACCACAGCGTATTTGAATGGATTGTGGAAGATAGCTTTCAGTAGCAAGCTTCCAAACCATAAAAACGCTTGACTTAAAATAACCAACGATCAGAATCCACACGCGGAAGAATTAAATTGAGAACGATTTTCTTCCGCGTATTGATTCTGCGAATTTTACAATTGTAATATTGCGAAATAATGGAAACTGCGAAACACGGCATACTGACCCACTTTGGTTCGGTCGACGGGTGTGTCAACCGAGCCAAGGTGGAAAATAGAAAAGATTCGATCGGGAGTCTTGTAAAAAACTCCAGACGACGAAGTCGTTCGATAAGCCGCGTATCAAGTCGCGAGTTAGCTTTTAAAATAGTGTTAAACATAGTGTTAAGAGAAAAACAAAATCAAAGTGTAAATAAAGAAATCAACAGGAAGCATAACACCAGGAGTTTTACTTAGTTGTCAAGGGACAACTAAATTATCAGAAGACCACCCGAAATTACACCACAACATTATCAATTTGTCGTACGCGATTTTCTGCTGCTGGTTCAAAAGTGGGACCCTTGTTACTACTAATCGACTCAAAGTTTCTCGGTCGTATTGTCGTTCTCGATCCAATTCTCGATTAAAGGCGTCGTGCATGACACGAATCGGCGCAGGCATTCCTAATGCATGCAACATCATTACGCACAAATCCTCTATAGATATCAGGGCCTCATTGTGGATTTCCGCTTTAATTTGTAGTTCTGGGTTCCTTGATGTTGTACGGACTCGAACAAAATATCTTCAGCCATATTGTCTTTATATTTGTTCCACAAATTAAGTGGGTTGGATGGAAAACATGTTGAAATAATGATGGTAAAAAGTGTTCGAATTTGAAGCGCAGAAGACTGTAACGTGCACACACGTTACAAATAAGCTAAATATAAGATTATTACAAATAAGATCAATAAACTAGAAATATAAGAAAATAGAAATAAGTAAGATAGAATGAAGAATAGCATAAACACAGTCGCAGCGTTAAGCGACAAAAATATTCTAATTGTTCTCTTGTTTAAAAACAAAACCGAGCTTAGGAAACCGCAGATCGCTGGTTCAAATCCCACCAGCAATCAAAAACATTTTTTTAATCTTCACATCAATTCTTTTAGTATGTGTGTTTGTACTCTTGTATACACGCATCAACAGAAAACAGAAGAAACAAACAAAAACCGGTTTCGTCATCATACATACAGACACACAATGTACAATCAAAGAATATGTAGTAATATCCCAGCAAAAATCGAGCTTCCCTTGGAATCGAGAGCGGAATCCAGAGAGACGCTGGCAATCGATTCTTTTCTAGATTCTAGAACAGTGGTGCGCAAAGGCAGCCATTCGGCTACTCAATTTTTGAGTGGCATAATATGTATACATTGAGTGCGTTTGACGAACGCTCGTCAGTAGCTCTCAAGCCATCAACGAGGACGGACTGTATGCTGCGCTTCTTTGGTTTTGCTACACCCAAAAAATTATCGCTGTTTGTCTCTATGACAAAGTTTATGCGAATTTTCCATTTATATTATAAAATATTATTGCATTACTCAATTTACTTCATGTTATAAAATATTATTGCATTGCGACTTTATATTATAAAATATTATTCCATTATCTACTTTATATTATAAAATATTACATATACAATACTCATTACAAGTTAATTTCCGATTTTATGCTCCAATCACATTGTGCTGGAATAATCCAAATATGTAGCGTGCAAACAAACAAAGATCCAAAATAATTCAAGCTTTGTGCTTCAGCGCATATATTTTTCTCAGTGATGAGTGAAAAAAATTTCCAATACACACTCAAAATGTGATAGTGTTAGTTTGCGCACCACTGTTCTAGAACCCATTCTTTTTACATAGGCATGTCATTGGAGGTAGTGCATTACAATTAAGAGATTTGGATTAGCTTCTATAATGGCTTCCATTCATCGATTATATAACTACTTCTAGAAGAATTAAAAATAAATAAAATAAAGTTATTCGGTACATTTTTGTACATTTCGATACACATTTGTGTACCATTTCTATATATTTTATTTATTTACTAATTTATTTATTTGAAAGTAGCAACTTCAACCATAGAGAAAGAATAACAAGAGGCCGAATCAGCCAAATGTACTCAACGGCGACATGGAAGCGGTCGGTCCGCAAGGGAAACGAAGAAGCGCATTGAGTGCGAAATGAATCAACACGCAGAGAGCAAGCATAGAGAAAGAATAACAAGAGGCCGAATCAGCCAAAAGTACTCAACGGCGACATGGAAGCGGTCGCAAAGAGTATAAATAGTAAAGAGATATTATGACTCAAAATTTTCGACTAACGGCAGATTTTCATGTGCCATTATTAGAATGCAGTCGAGAGCGCTGCTACGGCGAATAGCAGCAGAGAAATTCGTGGTGAACTTCGTTTTACTTGGTAAATGATTATGCGTAAGAAGAGTTGATCGATGCAGCAATCGTATGCTAGATGAGGAGTGAGAGAAATAGTTGATGAATTCCAATAACAATTCAGTTGCTTACGTCTGTCGGTCTTTTGATTTACTTCGCTCTTTTGCCTTTGTTTACCATCCTTTGTGTTATTTGCTTCTCATTGCCATTGCTTTGTTGTTGTATAAATACAAATCGGATTTACTTATTTTCGTTCATAAATGATTATGCGTAAGAAGAGTTGAGCGATGGAATCTTGTATGTCAAAGGAGTTGAAAACGAAACGATCGAATTGCGGTTAACAGCAGGGGTTGAGGGAACAGGGGAATTAGACTTCTTTTTGGTTTCTTTACAATAAAAAATCAAGTGCTTACGTCTGTCGGTCTATCAAGCTTGGATTTTTTTTTCGCTTTATTATTTTTCGTTTATTAAAGGAATTTGGTTTTTTGCAACGTTTTGCCGGCATAATATTATTATTATTAGTATTTTAAATTAGGTTTATTATTAAATTAGGTTATTGTTTATTGTTATTTTATATGTATAAAATTATAATATAATTGTTGTACCAATATGTGTTATTGGTAATTCGATATACTGAGCTCAATGCAGGGTTGATTTCGTTTTATTGCCAGCCCATAGGCAATGCTTCCTTAAGAGAACTAAAATCATAAATTTTAAAAATTTTAGTCTTTAATTTAATTTTAATAATGGTTTTGGACACTACAATAACATGGTAAATTTATAGACGGTCAGACAGAAGCACTTCAGTTGTTACTACAAAATAACAAGTACAAAGTCGATCTTCCGATTCGTTCGTACTCATAAAAAATCGAATTCCTACATAATATAAATATTTTCTCTGAAATATTTCCATTCTTTCATTTTTTATTTTTGCTTCCATTAACTTTTTATTTTTACTCGTATAAGTTATTAAATATACAGATATGCCGACTAAAGTCTTCTTCTTCTTAAATCTTCTGCCTATACAAATTCTTCAACAGCACGCTATGCTCACAACGTAGATCGTGCCAGCGCTTCACAAAGGTTGGACATCGAAGAAGAAGCAGAATAAAGCTACGAAAAGCAAAATTTCTTTCAAAAACCTTAAAATGCAAAATTTAAAACAAATCCAGACGAATCGCACCGTTCTTCTCATCGCCCGCTGTACTCAACAAATTGATCGTTTCTTTCTTTCACACTTTACTAAGCATGCGAGTGATGGATCGATCTCTTCTTACGCATATTCGCTTGCATTGTTAGTGCAAAATAACAAAAGCAAAGTCGATCTTCCGCTCCCTTCATACTCATTAAAAAGATCTTCCGAATCTCTCACTCATTAGGAGATCATTCAATTTTGCTTTGTTACGAGCGCTGAGAAGACCGCTGAGTTGGGCTTTATAACAACAACTACAAGGGATTCAGGGCATACAGAAGCATTTTGTTGTTGTACACTTTTTTACTTTTCTAGTAGAACAAAAACAAAGTTGAAGTGCTTCCGCACTCTCCTCCGAAAGCGAAGCAAAAGTTACCAACAATTTATCAATCATAATATGGTGAAAATTATGTTTCACTGTAAATATTGGACCACATTCACCATGCTGCGCTGCCTTCGATAGCGGCAGAGTGGTGTGTATTTTTGTGTAATAATGGCACATGAAATCTTGTTCTTCTTTGAGTCATAATATCTCTTTACTATTTATACTCTTTGTTTCCAGTCTTGTAGTCTTTGACAAACACATCTCAACCGCTTGCACGTACACGAGTTTGAGGATGCGCACAATTTTTTGTAGTGTGACAGGGTGCAACCATAGAGAAAGAATAACAAGAGGGCGAATCTTGAACAAAAATATTTTCCATGGTCGATCCAGTACTGGATCGAGTTTTCACTCATTTCTGAGTGTTTCGCGCTCTTCTCTTTTGCTATTGCCAATGCTAATGTGTTTCCATTGCTGCTCTGAGCATTTGTTTCCTATCCACTACTGGATCGTTGATACATTTCTGAATGCTTCGCTCTCTTGCGTGTTATTTGCTTCTCATTGCCATTGCTTTGTTTTTGTATAAATACAACTCGGATTTGCTTGTATTCCTTCATAAACATTGATGTCCAACAGAAGCCATTCGGCTACTCATTTTTTGAGTGGCATAATATGTATACATTGAGTGCGTTTGACGATCGCTCGTCAGTAGCTCTCAAGCCATCAACGAGGTAGGTCTGTCTCGCTGCGTTCTTTTATTTTGACTACACCCGAAAAATGACGATTGATATGACGCAAAGAAACGAGACAAATGTGTCATACTTTACCGCATCCATTTTTCTCAGTGCTGAGAGAAAATATGTCCAACACACCCACAAAATTTGATAGTGTGCATTTGGACATCGCTGTTCATAAATGATTATGCGTAAGAAGAGTTGAGCGATGGAGTCTTGGATGTCAAAGGAGATGAGAATGAATCGGTTGATCGATTTCTTCTTGAAAGCAGGGGTTGAGGGAACAAGGGAATTTGACTTCTTTTTGGTTCCTTTACAATAAAAAAAACAGGTGCTTACGTCTATAAGTCTATCAAGTTTGGATTTTTTTCCCGCTATTATTTTTCGTTTATTAAAGGAATTTTGTTTTTTTTAAACATAAACTGTTTAGTATTTTAAATTAGGTTTATTATTAAATTAGGTTATTGTTAATTGTTATTTTATATGTATAAAATTATAATATAATTGTTGTACCAATATTTCGTTTTATTGACAGCCCATAGACAATGCTTCCTTAATAGAACTAAAATCATAAATATTAAAAAGTTTAGTCCTTAATTTAATTTTAATAATAGTTTTGGACACTACAATAACTACAGGAAAATACAAAGACGGTCAGACAGCAGCACTAGTTGTTAGTACAAAATAACAAATAAAAGTCGATCTTCCGATTCCTTCATACTCATAAAAAATGTGTTCGAAAATTTAATAAGGTATTAAATGTGAATATATGCCGACTAAGTATTCTTCTTCTTAAATCTTCTGCCTATACGAATTCTTCAAGAGCACACTATGCTCGGAACGTAGATCGTGCCAGCGCTTTACATAGCTTGGACATCGAATAAGAAGCAGAACAAAGCTACGAAAGCAAAAATTCTTTCAAAAACCATAAAATGCAAAATTTAAAACGATTCCACACGGACGGACGGCTGCACATGGTTTGTTATTGTAAGAGAAGCAAAAGAAGACGAATCGCACCGTTCTCCTCATCGCCCGCTGTACACTAGAAATTGATCGATTCTTTCTTTCGCACTTTACTTGGCATACGAGTGTTGGATCGATCTCTTCTTACGCATATTCGCTTACATGACACAAAGCAAAAATTTGAGAAACTGAAATTGCTTGCTCCATAGAGAAAGAATAACAAGAGGGCGAATCTTGAACAAAAATATTTTCCATGGTCGATCCAGTACTGGATCGAGTTTTCACTCATTTCTGAGTGTGTCGCGCTCTTCTCTTTTGCTATTGCCAATGCTTATGTGTTTCCATTGCTGCTCTGAGCATTTGTTTCCTATCCACTACTGGATCGTTCATACATTACTCAATGCTTCGCTCTCTTGGCTTTGTTTACCATCGTTTGTGTTATTTGCTTCTCATTGCCATTGCTTTGTTTTTGTATAAGTACAAATCGGGTTCCCTTCTATTCCTTCATAAATGATTATGCGTAAGAAGAGTTGAGCGATGGAGTCTTGTATGTCAAAGGAGATGAGAATGAATCGGTTAATCGATTTCTTCTTGAAAGCAGGGGTTGAGGGAACAAGGGAATTTGACTTCTTTTTGGTTCCTTTACAATAAAAAAACAGGTGCTTACGTCTATCGGTCTATCAAGTTTGGATTTTTTTTCGGCTATTATTTTTCGTTTATTAAGGGAATTTTGTTTTTTTGTAACATATTAAAAAGTTTAGTCCTTAATTTAATTTTAATAATAGTTTTGTACACTACAATCACTACAGGAAAATACATAGACGGTCAGACAGCAGCACTACAGTTGTTAGTACAAAATAACAAATAAAAGTCGATCTTCCGATTCGTTCATACTCATAAAAAATGTGCTCGAATTGCTACATAATATAAATATTTTCTCTGAAATATTTCCATTCTTTCATTTTTTATTTTTGCTTCCATTAACTTTTTATTTTTACTCGAATAAGGTATTAAATATAAATATATGCCGACTAAGACTTCTTCTTCTTAAATCTTCTGCCTATACGAATTCTTCAAGAGCACGCTATGCTCGGAACGTAGATCGTGCCAGCGCTTTACATAGCTTGGACATCGAATAAGAAGCAGAACAAAGCTACGAAAGCAAAAATTCTTTCAAAAACCATAAAATGCAAAATTTAAAACGATTTCAGACGGACGGACGGCTGCACATGGTTTGTTATTGTAAGAGAAGCAAAAGAAGACGAATCGTACCGTTCTCCTCATCGCCCGCTGTACACAAGAAATTGATCGATTCTTTCTTTCGCACTTTACTTGGCATACGAGTGTTGGATCGATCTCTTCTTACGCATATTCGCTTGCATTGTTAGTGCAAAAGAACAGAAGCAAAGTCGATCATCCGCTCCGAGAAAAAAATTACACAGGCTCACAAAGTCATCATGCATATGTAGATCCGAATAATGAGAGAAAGACACAAAGCAAAAATTGAGAAACTGAAATTGCTTGCTCTCTGCGTGTTGATTCATTTCGCACTCATTGCGCTTCTTCGTTTCCCTTGCGGACCGACCGCCAAAGAGTATAAATAGTAAAGAGATATTATGACTCAAAGAAGAACAAGATTTCATGTGCCATTATTACACAAAAATACACACCACTCTGCCGCTATCGAAGGCAGCGCAGCATGGTGAATGTGGTCCAATATTTACAGTGAAACATAATTTTCACCATATTATGATTGATAAATTGTTGGTAACTTTTGCTTCGCTTTCGGAGGAGAGTGCGGAAGCACTTCAACTTTGTTTTTGTTCTACTAGAAAAGTAAAAAAGTGTACAACAACAAAATGCTTCTGTATGCCCTGAATCCCTTGTAGTTGTTGTTATAAAGCCCAACTCAGCGGTCTTCTCAGCGCTCGTAACAAAGCAAAATTGAATGATCTCCTAATGAGTGAGAGATTCGGAAGATCTTTTTAATGAGTATGAAGGGAGCGGAAGATCGACTTTGCTTTTGTTATTTTGCACTAACAATGCAAGCGAATATGCGTAAGAAGAGATCGATCCATCACTCGCATGCTTAGTAAAGTGTGAAAGAAAGAAACGATCAATTTGTTGAGTACAGCGGGCGATGAGAAGAACGGTGCGATTCGTCTGGATTTGTTTTAAATTTTGCATTTTAAGGTTTTTGAAAGAAATTTTGCTTTTCGTAGCTTTATTCTGCTTCTTCTTCGATGTCCAACCTTTGTGAAGCGCTGGCACGATCTACGTTGTGAGCATAGCGTGCTGTTGAAGAATTTGTATAGGCAGAAGATTTAAGAAGAAGAAGACTTTAGTCGGCATATCTGTATATTTAATAACTTATACGAGTAAAAATAAAAAGTTAATGGAAGCAAAAATAAAAAATGAAAGAATGGAAATATTTCAGAGAAAATATTTATATTATGTAGGAATTCGATTTTTTATGAGTACGAACGAATCGGAAGATCGACTTTGTACTTGTTATTTTGTAGTAACAACTGAAGTGCTTCTGTCTGACCGTCTATAAATTTACCATGTTATTGTAGTGTCCAAAACCATTATTAAAATTAAATTAAAGACTAAAATTTTTAAAATTTATGATTTTAGTTCTCTTAAGGAAGCATTGCCTATGGGCTGGCAATAAAACGAAATCAACCCTGCATTGAGCTCAGTATATCGAATTACCAATAACACATATTGGTACAACAATTATATTATAATTTTATACATATAAAATAACAATAAACAATAACCTAATTTAATAATAAACCTAATTTAAAATACTAATAATAATAATATTATGCCGGCAAAACGTTGCAAAAAACCAAATTCCTTTAATAAACGAAAAATAATAAAGCGAAAAAAAAATCCAAGCTTGATAGACCGACAGACGTAAGCACTTGATTTTTTATTGTAAAGAAACCAAAAAGAAGTCTAATTCCCCTGTTCCCTCAACCCCTGCTGTTAACCGCAATTCGATCGTTTCGTTTTCAACTCCTTTGACATACAAGATTCCATCGCTCAACTCTTCTTACGCATAATCATTTATGAACGAAAATAAGTAAATCCGATTTGTATTTATACAACAACAAAGCAATGGCAATGAGAAGCAAATAACACAAAGGATGGTAAACAAAGGCAAAAGAGCGAAGTAAATCAAAAGACCGACAGACGTAAGCAACTGAATTGTTATTGGAATTCATCAACTATTTCTCTCACTCCTCATCTAGCATACGATTGCTGCATCGATCAACTCTTCTTACGCATAATCATTTACCAAGTAAAACGAAGTTCACCACGAATTTCTCTGCTGCTATTCGCCGTAGCAGCGCTCTCGACTGCATTCTAATAATGGCACATGAAAATCTGCCGTTAGTCGAAAATTTTGAGTCATAATATCTCTTTACTATTTATACTCTTTGCTGGAAACTCCTCTCATTTCGTGAGAGAGCTCAAAAAAATGTCCGTCCGCGTGTTCACATACAGTGTATGTGAATTTCATGGTGAAATTGTCGATTTGTTACAAGCTAATACCGGCTATCACAAAGCATGAGATCCGAAAAGGTAAACCGTTTTGCTTTGTTACCACACCGCCACAAAATGATGGGGTGAGTTACTAGCAGGGATATCAACGTCACAACATTAGTATTAGTAGATTTCTGAGCAGTTTGGAAATATTAAAAAGTAATGTAAACTATTTTATGTAATTTTTTGTTCTTCTTTTATTTAAATTAAAATGGTTTAATTTAAATTAAATTTTATTTAAAATAAAGGTTAATATAAATAAATTCAAAATTTATTAATTTAAATTAAAATTCGTTTAAATTAATGATGAAAAGAAATAATATCACAATTCATTCATTTAAAATGAGATCAAAATAAAAAATCACAGTTCATAACCTTAAATTAAAATAAGATCAAAAGAAATAAAATCACAATTCAGTTCAAATTAAAACTAAATCACAGATTAAACAAAACGTAATATAAGGTACTATGTACATAATATAAAAAATTAAATAGAAGTGGTATAAATATGATACAAAAGTTTAAAAAGCAGCAAACCCAGATTCAAATTGCCAAATTATATTTCAAGGATTATAAGTGAGAAACGCAGAGAATTTTATTTGAGAAATTGGGTGTTGAAACGTCTCTATTGAAAAACTTTAGTATGAAATATATTCGAACCCTAATAAATAAAGCTAAGAAAACTTCACTCTTGCAATTACTACAACAAAGGAAAGGCTCGAAGGAACTTTTAATTTCGTCAAATAAATATTTTCCTAGTCCAACTTTGTGACAAGCTCTGTCAAATAATTCTAAAAATTTTTCATCTAACCTAGAAACTGCTAAAATAAAACCTTGTGGAGGCTTGATAAGATTGATTTTTTCAAACTGTTTTTCTACAGTAAATAAAAACTCCTCAGTAATGGGTTCATCACCGAAATATGGAAGAGGGTTAAGGCAAGTGTGCAATTTATGTAACTTTAAATAAAGCCATCCGCATACATAGCTAAATGCATTTTTTTGCAAAAAGTTCAACTCCTCCGATGAAAAATCTACCTGAATATTTGAAATTAAAGAGTTTTCTGGTCTCGGTTGGCTCTGAAATTCCTCCCAAAAAGGGTCCTGCGGGCTATTATATTCGCTGACATTTAAGAAATCCAGCCTAGGAGGTGCGTTGTTCTCAAAATTGGGCAAGGATTCGCAATTCCCTCTGACTACAACGTCAAGATAATCAAAACCCCAATGTTTTTGAAATAATCAACAGAACATGTCGGAAGTTATTCTACAAGAGTTTCCTCCTCCTTTCCTGATTTGTCCAAAAAAATGTTCTAAGCTATCTTGACATAGTTTTCTAGTTTTAATATAACTGAATCCCTTGCTCGAAAGATTATCCCACAAACGTAGCAATGCATTTATATTAGCTAGCCAGCCCTTAATAAAACAAAATTTTGCTCTAATGTCTACTCCTGCGATGTTTTCTACCCTCATGCTGCGTAAAAGTTCTTTAGCTTTACTTAAGAAGGCCCTCTGTTCCGGTGAACCGCAAAAGGCTTTTTTAGAAAGACAAGCAACTTCAGTTGTGTAACTGTTGAAGTGATTGAATAATTCGTCGAAAAAAATTATAAACTGAACTGTATTTGGTGTTGTAGGAGCTTTTGAAACATCCAGAGCTCCAGAACTGTATAAACTATTCATACCTGATGCAACTGTATTACTTAAAATTTGTGCAGCTAATGGAACAGACATTTTTTGAAAATGTGATGGTTTTATATGAGCGGCGGTTAATTTTGGAGCACATCTTATTGGGAGTTGTGAGTCAATATTATAGAAATGAACTACATCATTCCAGCTAACCCGACCATTATTAAATGTTATAATATTTTTTGAATTCTGAATACAGTTGCGACTACTTTTCAACAGGTGAGGTGGATCGTGAAAAAATACAATTTCTTCACCATTCACTTCGAAATATGGATGGTCTTCTGAAACTCCAACTAAACTTGAAAATTTTACAAAATTTGATCCCTGGTCGCAAACAAAATGGCATGGATGTAAATTAATTTTTTGGAGCTGTGAAATTGCCTCCAAAACATATTTCTTGACTATTTCTCCCTTACAGGAATTATGCAGCAGAAAATAAGCAAAAGGTTGCTGCCACCGATCCCCTCCAATGCCCTTCACCATTAAAACCATAACAGAGTTTGCGACCCTTGAAGTACGATTTTCGTCTCCGAAATCTTCTAATCCTATTATTTTATCCTGATTCTTAACATATTGCAAATGAACTTTAAGTGACATTTCGTCGCATGAAATTGAAATAAATCTTTGTTCGGAAGTAAAACTGCGACTACGGAATTCGAGAGCTCTAATATTGCAAAGTGACAATCCAGGAGATTTTGGCCAGTTACATACCATTTCACGAAGTGTTCGCTCATCTGGCCAATTATAAATGGGTTTGAGGTAGCGGTAAGCTAAGGGGGACAGAAAATTAATGCTTAATGCAATTATTTTTAATTGGTCCTCATATCGACGACCTTTAGGGTGACGGTAAGAATTTGCTAAGCTATTTTTTAAACACATTGCTACATTTGATGGTAATCCCTGAATGGCACTATCTACTAAAGCCTGCTCATTTTTACTGCTATTAATCTGTAAATTTAATTTTCTATTTTCTAACCTCAGGGCCTCATTTTCTAATCTGATTTTTTTTATTTCTACCTCCTGCTCTGATATTAAACCCCTTAATTCAATGTTACGTTCTACTAACTTTTTTTTCCTAGGAGTGTTCTCAGTCAAACTTTTACAAGTTTGGACTTGGCTATCAGAGAAAACGGATAAAACTGAACTACCTGAAGGGATGTGGGAACTACTAGGCAATAAAGTTTTACGAACCTCTAAATTTTTTGTCAATTTTGAATCTGGGAGAGCATCGCTTTTTAAACGATTCCCTAAATACATATGTTTAGAAAAGTGTTGACTGCATGCATGTAAGTACTTAGAAGTTGGCCCTATTACTCCAAGTCTGCGGAGCCATTCCTTCCTCCTATAAAAAAATTTACGTTTATTGAAAATGGAAATTAATTTCTAAAATTCGTGTTACAGCTATCGTTGCGAACTGTGTCCGATTTTGTTGTTGCTTTTGGCGCTCATTAAAACAACAAAAACAAGAACAATGTATAATTAACCTACATAATTATAACAATAATAAAAAAGTAGTATATTTTTTCATCACGATCGGCGCAAGATTTTGAAACAGCATTTTACAACGCGCAAAATGATAAGCGCTAAAAACAACAACAAAATTGGACACAGTTCGCAACGGAAAAGCTTTTCCGAGAATTCATATTAACACATTAATAACAAATTTTAACACTACGTATAAAAAAAGAAATGCATTCTGCCCCACAGCAGTTCGTAACTTTTTAATGGCAAATGCAAACTTTTACATAACAGACAATTTTATTATCCGTTATATTCGTTTCAAAGCTACTGATTATAACGACTTACCGTCCAGACTCCTTGACCTCGTCGGGAAACTTGTGGGTCTTAATACCTGGAATATTGCATTTCAGAACACACTTGGCTATGGGAGTCATTCTAAAGAAATTTAATTTGTATTAATAATTTATAATTTTTTAAGCACAATCTTCAGAAATACTTATCTCTATAAACAACTGATTGGAATTGTCTGTGTTGAATTTTTCTTCAATGTTAGAGATCTCAGTTCATCTTGTTTTATTATTCTTAAATGTATACATAAATGCTCCCGAAAACTCTGATTACAAATATCATGAAAACCTACATATTTTCATATTTAGCATTTATTAAATACAAAAACTATGTCTTCTATATATTACGTAAAAAAATTGTCTGTTTACGGAATAAAATAACTATAAATAAACATTTTGTTAACATGAAATTTCATCCAAGTTCGACAACTGGCATCCCAATAATTATCATCAAACTTAAGATGTTGGAATCTCTTTCGGCTAAAAATACGTGTGGTAGGTTAAAAACAGCTGATTAATTTTAGGAAATGAGCAATTTTTATGAATTTTAACTTCGTTTTACTTGCAAAATATTCAATATTGTGCAACTATAAGACTTAAAAAAGGTTCCCTGATCATTTCTAGAAGCATGCGTAGGTTTTAAAATGTCGCCCTGGTCTTTTTTACGAATTTAAGAAATCATATTTCTGGCTTATTTCTATGAAGAAGAACAAGAGTTGCATTCCTCTCTCAAAATATTTTTCTGAATTTTGTAAACAAACTCCCGAGTTGTCAAAATTCACTCCCGAGTTGTCAAAATTACATGCGTTTTGTTTTTGTAATCTACGACACCCAAGCCTGATTTCACCAACACATTCAAAGCGAAAAAAGAGTTTCCAGTCTTGTAGCAAAGAATATGTAGTAATATAGAAGACGCATGACTCAAATTTTGAAATTTTTCAAATCAGATGCGGTCGGTCGCAGGCAGCGGGTGTAAGCAAATGAGTGAAAACAGCTTCACTACTCGCGAAGTTACTCTCTTTGCCATGCTTCGGTTTTCTCAGCGTTGATAACAAAGCAAAATTGAATGATCTCCTAATGACTGAGGGGTACGGAAGATCTTTCTAATGAGTATGAAGGGAGCGGGAGATCGACTTTTCTTCTGTTATTTTGCACTAACAATGCAAGCGAATATGTGTAAGAAGAGATCGATCCAGAACTCGCATGCCAAGTAAAGTGTGAAAGAAAGAAGCGATCAATTTGTGGAGTACAGCGGGCGATGAGAAGAACGGTGCGATTCGTCTGGATTTGTTTTAGATTTTGCATTTTAAGGTTTTTGGAAGAAATTTTGCTTTTCGCAGCTTTGTTCTGCTTCTTACTCGATGTCCAAGCTATGTAAAGCGCTGGCACGATCTACGTTCCGAGCATAGCGTACTCTTAAAGAATTCGTATACGCAGAAGATTCAAGAAGAAGAATACTGTAGTCGGCATATCAATATATTTAATACCTTATACGAGTAAAAATAAAAAGCTAATGGAAGCAAAAATAAAAAATTAAAGAATGGAAATATTTCAGAGAAAATATTTATATTATGTAGCAATCAGGTAAATGCTCGCTCCGGCTCGCTCGCACTCCCGAGCAGGAGCAACAGAAAAAATTTTCAGTGAGCAGCTCCGTGCTCACTGCTCCGATCAGTTGCGAGCAGTGAGCAAGTGAGCTGCTCCGTGCTCAGAGATAGTGAGCAGCTCCGTGCTCACTGCTCCGATCAGTTGCGAGCAGTGAGCAAGTGAGCTGCTCCGTGCTCAGAGATAGTGAGCAGCTCCGTGCTCACTGCTCCGATCAGTTGCGAGCAGTGAGCAAATTAGCTGCTCCGTGCTCAGAGCAAATGAGCAGCTCCGGCTCCGATCAGCTTCGACCCGATGTGAATGAGTCGGCAGTAATCGGTCGTTTTGTTTGTAAATTTGTTTTTTAATTTGAATAGCAACAACATGAGGTTTGGGATTTTGTTATTACTGGTAGTTATTTGGTAATAGACATTAAAAATTAAAATAAATAGACATTAAACATTAAGTGTTATATATTATATAAATATGTATGTTATATGTTAATTATTATTTATGTTTTTTAGATATTTATTTTAAAATCAATAAAGAAAATAACTAATATAACAGGAAAATGTTTCATTTATATAATGTCACCAAATGCATAGGATCAAGGAAAGGGTATATTTTCTTCGTATATTCATGTTGAATAATCTTACATTTTCAGTTTCCAAGGCAGAATATATGCGTCTCAAATCTGCATTTTTTATGAATTAATTGTTAAAAAATGCGGCAGGTAAAAAAAATTTCTGCGTTGACCTGCCATCCAAAGATTCATTTTGCATATATCTTATGTATATGTATGTATGTATGTATATCCTACCTGCATAGCAACAAGAACGGTAGCTATTGAAAATTTCCAAACGAAAATTCAGGGCAAAAAATGCAATAAAACCATTAGCGTTTCATAAAAATCGTTGCTCCTGCTTCCCTGAAGCATGGTCAAGGTCAAACATGTAAGTGCTAACCTCTCACCGCATATTATGTATTATCATAATTTTATGGTACGAAACAAAGGATATTTGTATTTGATATATCATTTTTAAATTCTCTCTCGACTGCAATTGATACACTATAAATAGAAATTCAATATAATTACCAAATAACTACCAGTAATAACAAAATCCCAAACCTCATGTTGTTGCTATTCAAATTAAAAAACAAATTTACAAACAAAACGACCGATTACTGCCACTCATTCACATCGTGTCGAAGCTGATCGGAGCCGGAGCTGCTCACTTGCTCTGAGCACGGAGCAGCTAATTTGCTCACTGCTCGCAACTGATCGGAGCAGTGAGCACGGAGCTGCTCACTATCTCTGAGCACGGAGCAGCTCACTTGCTCACTGCTCGCAACTGATCGGAGCAGTGAGCACGGAGCTGCTCACTATCTCTGAGCACGGAGCAGCTCACTTGCTCACTGCTCGCAACTGATCGGAGCAGTGAGCACGGAGCTGCTCACTGATGTTGCTCTTTTGAGCGAGTCGGAGCGAGCAGGAGCAAAAAAGAGCGCTCGAGAGTGAGCATTTACGAACCCTGGTAGCAATTCGATTTTTTGTGAGTATGAAGGGATCGGAAGATCGCCTTATGTTTGTTATTTTGTACGAAAAACTGAAGTGCTTTTGTCTGAACATGTATGAATTTACCTTTTTATTGTAGAGTCCAAAAGCATTATTAAAATTAAATTAAACACTAAAATTTTTAAAATTTATGATTTTAGTTCTATTAAGGAAGCACTGCCTACGGGCTGGTAATAAAACGAAATCAACCTTGCATTGAGCTGTGTATCGAATTACCAATAACACATATTGGTACAATAATTATATTATAATTTCATACATATAAAATAACAATAAACAATAACCTAATTTAATAATAAACCTAATTTAAAATACTAATAATAATAATATTATGCCGGCAAAACGTTGCAAAAAACCAAATTCCTTTAATAAACAAAAAATAATATAGAGAAAAAAATCCATGATTGATAGACCGACAGACGTAAACACTTGATTTTTTATTGTACAGGAACCAAAAAAGAAGTCAAATTCCCTTGTTCCCTCAACCCCTGCTTTTATACGCAATTCGATCGTTTCATTCTCAACTCCTTTGACATACATTGCGGCATCAATTAACTCTTCTTACACATAATCATTTATGAACGAAAACCAGCAAACCCGATTTGTATTTATACAAAAACAAAGCAATGGCAATGAGAAGCAAATAACACGAAATTGCCGCGAAGTTATCAAACAATGAGAGAAGAATAGAGAGAATGCGTAGCAACACAAAAAACTACTCAATGTTGCGCAACATGGACGTACGGCTACGTCCACAGCACAAATTTTGCTGTTCAAAAATTCGTATGAGATGCGCCTTCTATATATTGTATATTCTTTGGTACGAATGTATAGCGAATGTTCACAACGCGATTGAAGAAGAGAAAAAAAAGGGGTGTCAATGAGCCGTATTAAAGCTGAGTAAGCAAAAGTTAATTGCTTTTAGAGAATCAATTAATGTTTTAATCAGAGCCTGAAAATAACTCTTATTCCAATTATCTTCCTCATAAAAGTTAGACTTTTAACTTTTATTTTTAAAATAAAAGTTAAAAGTTTTTCTCATAACTTTTATTTTGAAAATAAAAGTTAAAAGTTTAACTCTTAACTTTTATTTTCAAAATAAAAGTTAAAAGTTTAACCATAGAGAAAGAATAACAAGAGGCCGAATCAGCCAAATGTACTCAACGGCGACATGGAAGCGGTCGGTCCGCAAGGGAAACGAAGAAGCGCAATGAGTGCGAAATGAATGAACACGCAGAGAGCAAGCAATTTCAGTTTCTCAAATTTTTGCTTTGTGTCATGTAAGCGAATATGCGTAAGAAGAGATCGATCCAACACTCGTATGCCAAGTAAAGTGCGAAAGAAAGAATCGATCAATTTCTTGTGTACAGCGGGCGATGAGGATTCGTCTTCTTTTGCTCTCTTACAATAACAAACCATGTGCAGCCGTCCGTCCGTGTGGAATCGTTTTAGGGTACGCGCACACAAATTTTGCATTTTATGGTTTTTGAAAGAATTTTTGCTTTCGTAGCTTTGTTCTGCTTCTTATTCGATGTCCAAGCTATGTAAAGCGCTGGCACGATCTACGTTCCGAGCATAGCGTGCTCTTGAAGAATTCGTATAGGCAGAAGATTTAAGAAGAAGAATACTTAGTCGGCATATATTCACATTTAATACCTTATTAAATTTTCGAACACATTTTTTATGAGTATGAAGGAATCGGAAGATCGACTTTTATTTGTTATTTTGTACTAACATCTAGTGCTGCTGCCTGACCGTCTTTGTATTTTCCTGTAGTTATTGTAGTGTCCAAAACTATTATTAAAATTAAATTAAGGACTAAACTTTTTAATATTTATGATTTTAGTTCTATTAAGGAAGCATTGCCTATGGGCTGTCAATAAAACGAAATATTGGTACAACAATTATATTATAATTTTATACATATAAATAACAATTAACAATAACCTAATTTAATAATAAACCTAATTTAAAATACTAAACAGTTTATGTTAAAAAAAACAAAATTCCTTTAATAAACGAAAAATAATAGCGGGAAATAAATCCAAACTTGATAGACTTATAGACGTAAGCACCTGTTTTTTTTATTGTAAAGGAACCAAAAAGAAGTCAAATTCCCTTGTTCCCTCAAACCCTGCTTTCAAGAAGAAATCGATCAACCGATTCATTCTCATCTCCTTTACAAGACTCCATCGCTCAACTCTTCTTATGCATAATCATTTATGAAGGAATACAAGCAAATCCGAGTTGTATTTATACAAAAACAAAGCAATGGCAATGAGAAGCAAATAACACGCAAGAGAGCGAAGCATTCAGAAATGTATCAACGATCCAGTAGTGGATAGGAAACAAATGCTCAGAGCAGCAATGGAAACACATTAGCATTGGCAATAGCAAAAGAGAAGAGCGCGAAACACTCAGAAATGAGTGAAAACTCGATCCAGTACTGGATCGACCATGGAAAATATTTTTGTTCAAGATTCGCCCTCTTGTTATTCTTTCTCTATGCTTAAACTAACTATTTTCACTCTCAAGCAGCTTATTCCAAACCTAACCACATATTCATGCTTCTCCGCACTTATTCAAAATAACTCTTAAAATAACTCTTATTTCAAAAAAGTCACCAGAAAAAGTCATCAGAAAAACTTTTATCGATGACTTTACAAGTAAATTCAAAAGCCAAGGTAGCAACCAGAACACGTCGTATGGAATGGATTGTGGAAGCTAGCGTTCAATAGCTAGCTTCCAAACCATAAAAACCACAGCGCATTTGAATGGATCGTGGAAGCTAACTTTCAGTAGCAAGCTTCCAAACCATAAAAACGCTTGACTTAAAATAACCAACGATCAGAATCCACACGCGGAAGAATTAAATTGAGAACGATTCTTCCGCGTATTGATTCTGCGAATTTTACAATTTTAATATTGCGAAATAATGGAAATTGCGAAACACGGCATACTGACCCACTTTGGTTCGGTCGACGGGTGTATCAACCGAGCCAAGGTGGAAAATAGAAAAGATTCCATCGAGAGTCTTGTAGTTAAATTCAAACGAAGAAGTCGTTCTTCAAAATCGCGTATCAAGTCGCGAGTTAGCTTTTAAAATAGTAGTAATAAAAATAGTGTTAAGAGAAAAACAAAATCAAAGTGTAAATAAAGAAATCAACAGGAAGCATAACACCAGGCGTTTTATTCGTTGTACGGAGGACAACGAAAGTAAGAAGACCACCCCGAATATAAATACAACAAAGGCACGTTGTTTTATTTCCCATGTTAACTGTTGTACTTTTCTTAATTAACGAACGTGAACTGCCTGAATCTATCAGAGCTTCACAACTGACACTGTTTACCTTAATCACTTTTGTTGTGAGCTTATCACTGTCTTGAACAATTTTGTTGCAGTTTGTTTGCTGCACTTTCACAGTATTTTGTGTACACGTATCAGCTTTGTGACCCACTCTGTTACATTTTGCACATCTTTCGCGATTTTGGGGTTCTGGACAGTTTCGCGCAATATGTCCGCGACCGTGACAATTGAAACACAATGGATTGTTTTTCTTTTCCACAGGGGAGTCTTTCTTCACAGAGACATTAATTGAACGATTATTTATATCATGTCGAACATATTCGGTTTGGCCAATATTGTAAGCACAATAACTTTTTATTGCCCTTAATAAGGATAAGGACACGACGGATAAAAATTTACTGAGAGCTGTTTTTTCAAGTCTGCATGATTTAATCCATACATTACATATTTTATAATTCACTGTTCGTCCAAGTTTCCACGTCGAGCAGTGGTCACCACTCTGCAATAAAATTCTTCAAGGTTCTCACCGGTTTTTCTTTTCATATTACTTAATTCAATGTGAATATCCGCCGTATTCACTATTGAAGGGAACTCATTTATGAACTCTTCCACAAATTGATTCCAATTTAAAAAAATGTGCGATAATCCGTCTATCCACAGTTTGGCTGAACCTTGCAGCTTTGCTTGCACTGCAAATAAAATCAATCTATCGTCCCAGAAATATGCCTCTTTTAATTTTTGAATTCGCGTTATGAACTGCACAGAGTTACTGTTTTTATCAGATGGGTTAAAAAATGGCAAGATGGATATAATGTCATGTACATTTGTAAACGGATTACTCTGAACTTTAAGACTGTCAAAATGTGGTTGTGTGACAACTTGTGGGAACGAAACTGGTGGCATTGAAACTTGTTGGAACAGAGTTTGTCGACTCGGAACTGATGGCATCGGAACTTGTGGAAACGGACCGGCGTTCCACGCGTAACTAGTAACTGGAACAGCCGTTGCTGTACCGTACTCCGCGCTTGGTAACATGTACCCTTGCCACGCTACCGTGTACGTGCTTCTCGATGTACAGCCTTGCCCGAGTACATGAGCGGCATACGTTGGCGACGAGCAACTTCGTGGTCCCGTTGTACGGTTTTCACATAATGGCATTGTGGTTACACGAGTAGTACATGTACATGTTGTACATGGCATACGCCTAAAGCTCACAAATGTGAGCGTCCTTGCATAAGGATGTTTACTAATTTTCCAAATAAACTATTACGTAACAGTTCATCTGAAGCATAAGAAAGCAAGAAAAAATTATATTCGGAGACAAAATTTGTTTCTTAATGTCTCAGGAGCGAAAGGGTTAAACTTCGGTTAATTTATCTTTTTAATAGATAAAGAAACACCTGTTTCTTTGACGTACAGAATTGTAAAATGTTTATAAATAGATTACGGAAAAGTGAATTCGAGTGCTTAAATTTTTCCATTTAAATTTCTGTTACACAAAAAATTAGTTCTATATCCAGTGACGAAAGTGATGCCGAAATGTACGACATAATTAGTTCCGCTTTCGCTTGACTGAATCGACTGAATATATATGTAAATACCTTCTATAACATTGTCATCGTTGTAACGCCTATAACGACGGAATGGACCTCTGTCATAGCAGGTGGCCAAGTTCTTTTTTGCAATTTTTTTGGCCTTGTCGTATTTCGTCCTCATCGATTTCACACACCTGTATGGTCCTGCAAACAAAGTTAATTTTAACCGCCGCCAACTGAGACCACTCGTCGCCTGTCTTTGGTTTCTTCACTGCTAGTTGAGGATGTTTTTTTCTCTTCAGCATTGCCGGCGTGTATCGCTCCCACTTGCTTTCTACGAAATCTGGAATTGAAATTAAACTGTAATGAACTCGCAATGATCACGAAAATATTACCATGAAAAACGGGTCCATCAGCACTATCCTTCGCAACGGCCCATTGAACAGCTTCACCAATTTGGATGCCTGCAGAATTATTATATATTACTAAACCCTTTATTTTGATCGACTGAATATATGTATATGAACATACCTTCTACAACATTGTCATCGTAGTATTCTGATGGCAAGCCGAGGAATTCCCAAAATAGGTTTAGGTATACGCTAAATATTCGTTGCATTTAGATATATTCTGTATGAAATATAGATAAGATACGTTTAACATAGTTAAGTTAAACTCGCACTGTAAAACTCAAATCTTAGTTAATTTAACTGAGATTAAATTAAATTTAAATTGACATTTAACTAAAGGTCGTTTAAACGCCGTTTAAACGAGTACTGAAAAACTGGCCCTAACTGCACTGCGTGTTTCAACTACTACTGGAGACTCTACTGAGGTAGTTGTAACAATATCTTCAATAGCTGTATTAACTGGAGCTGTCGTTTCAATCCTTGTGCTTCTAGCAACAACTGCCGTTTTATCAGTCATCTGTGTATCTGCAAATATAATCTTAAGACTTAAAAAATGCTTTTAGTTGTGCTGTCGAGATCGCTAATATTATTCTGTTAGAACAGTGTCACAAATACCAGCGTTGCGATTTTATATAAACTTCAGGATATTTTCAAGTGTAAAAAAAGTAAATCACTGATGGTTTACAGAAGAGTACAAAATTTGCAGATTATAAAACTAATTTTTTTCCAAATAAAAATATTGTCAGATAATTCGCAGACTAATAAAATTATTCGCAGACTAATAAAATTATTTGCAGACTAATTTTCGCAGACTATTAAAATTATTCGCAGACTATTAAAATTATTCGCAGATAAATAAAAATATTCGCAGACTAATAAAATTACAAATTTAGGCTGATGAATCGCAGATTAATGAAAAAATGTTAACAATTTTGCGTATCAAATGAATATTCGTAAGGATCTTGCTAAAAAAAATAAGTACGATGCAAATTTTCATTGCTCTCCTTTTTTTACCTAATGGGTTCCTCTTCGACACTCTTGCCGATCTTCATTTATTCGCTGTTTTTGGCATTTCCGCTCGAAGGACCAAAATGTTTGAAATATATTTGCAAGATAGTTAAAAAGGGTTTTCTTTCTTGTAAATGTTGTATCCCTTTCTATAGGGTCTTCCGATATCTCTGTTGTCCTTTGGACAGCAAGTAAAACTCCTGGTCGTTGATTTTCTATTCTATGATTTTTATTTATTATTATGTTTTATTCCCTGCTGTTATAACTACACTTGTCGTTATTTTCACTTATGATTAGTTACACTTTAATTAAACTAACAATACGCGACTTTATACGCGGGACTCTTGACGACTTCTTCGTCCGGATTTTACGACAAGACTTCTTACTTTCACTGCTTAATTACAACTCTCAATTCAAAACTACTCCCACTTTCAATCCGAAAGATGGGTTTATATCTCTTCTGAGATTCGTTGTTGGTCAGAATCATTTCCGCATCGTTTTGCAATTCTCTCAAGAATTAATTTTGACACTCAAAGCAAAAGTGGAATGCGACCCAGTTCGCGCGCTGTTCCACTTATTGGAATGCGATCAAGTACGGCTTTTATCTAGGCCACAGTGGTGTGTGATTCACTTGTACTTTCGAGCTTCGCAATTAATAAAGAATGGCCTAGAAGTATGCATTTTGTGCATTGTTAACTACTGGGCCGAAAAGTATGTGGTGATAGCAACGTTAAGCGTTGTTATTACGAGAGTAATGATTCTGACCTACAACATCCCTCCACCCTAGGGGAAGAAAAATTTAGTATCGTAAGACGATATTAAATTTTTCTTGTACATTTATGTTTTGTTGAACTGTGGGTGTGCGTATGCTTATTATGACTTTACTTAGTGTATAATTATGTATGTTCGTGTTTTTCTTTCTTTGTGAACAATAATGATTAATTATTAGTAATAATTAGACTAATTACAATGCTATTAATTATTAACAATACTTAAAATAAAAACAATTACAATAATAATACAATAATACAAATGGTAACTGCACTTCTTCGGTGTCGTCTGTGTGTAGGTTGATGATGATTTGATGTTGGTGTTAACCTTGACGTAACTGTTGATGTTACTGTTGACGTTGTTGTTGATGTACACCCCGTTGAATTGATGTCTTCCTCTCGGTGTGTTGTGGGAATTTTGTTGCTGCTGGGTAGCTGGCGTGGTTGTTGCTGTGTTGTAGTGACTATACTCGGAACGGCCGTTGTTAGCTATCGACCTTAGTTCCCGTTGTTCTGCTGGTACTATTCGGTTGTTCGTTGGTTATAGTGTCGGTTGTCCCACAATTGGGATCAATTGTTGTTTGCTTGAACTGTAGTGGATGGTTGAGATGTTTCTGGAATCATCGTTTTAACGTCTTGCTTCATCGTCTTCAATATCTTTGCTTGTAGCTAGTGGTGATGCGTTTTTAGATCGCTGCCACTTGAGGTAATGTTGTATACGTCGTCAAACCGTAAATTTCAAAATGTCGCCGTAAATTCAACTGGCAAACATCTGGCTGCATTAGTGGCTTGTCTACTTGCTGCTATTGGGTCGTAATTTTGCTGTCGCATACGCGTGACGTAACTTCCGCTTAAAAGGCAAGCAGTTCACTCGCAGACATTAATTGCAAAGCTGTCATCACTGAATATGTTGCCGCACTATGCTGACGATTGGCTATTTTTCTTCAGCGACTATCTTCTGGTTATGTTGTTAGACTTCTTGGAAGGTAATTTCGTGTTTGTTGTCGACTGTTGTTGCTATGTTGTATTGGTTTGCTTGTTTGCAACTATTCCTATCCTATTCCTAACTATCTTTGGTTACGATGGTTGTTGTCGCTACGCTGATCAGCTGTTCCAGCTACCCTTCCCCCTTCGAGTTGGCTGGGCGCTTATCGTCGCCCTGTTGTAGACATGTTGTGGTGCGATGTTGCACTTTCGCTGTTGTGATGGGTGTACATCGATATTCAGGTCAGCTTCTCTGCATGCTGGATTCTTCTTTTAAACGTTATTACCAGTACTATTAATTTTTATCTGTATTCTTTTTCCCTCTTTTACAATATATTCTTATTTAATTTGTTCGCAATTATACAGATTTGAAGTCATTTTCGTAGCTTGTATTATATTAATTTAGGAATATTAAGTAGTTAACAATATTTATCTTCACTGAATTCCCTTACATTATTTCCAATATTTATTTAACTCTACATAATCGACGTTATTCTAGTTGAATATGATTTGTTACGTTATAAATATATATCTTTAAAAAAATTTTTTTTGTTCAAGTATCTTAAGATTTTAAGTACAATTCTCTTCCTAATTATAATTATATTCTTTGTTCCTTTTAATTTTCTTATTTCTTTCCTTTTCTTATGCCTTTTTTCCATTATTTAACTGTACATACATATTTGCTTCTAAATTAAATTAAGTTTCAAATATTATTAGTTGTACTGTAAGTGTTTCTTATAAATTCAGAATGTGTTGAATTTCAATTAAAATTTAATTAATGTATTTTAATAGCGTTATTTTTCATGCAATTACAATATTTATGTAATTTCTTTCTTATTTTAATGTACGGTTTTATTCTCCTTTTTAATCAATACCTAAGTATGTTATTTTGTAAAAGTTAAGTGGAATTCTTTTTCCTTCTCCTTAATAATTATATATTCTTTCCTATTTCTTTTAATTTTCTTAATTTCCTATTGTATGTACATATCATATTCTGAATTACAAGTTTTAAATTATTTCTATATGTGTACATTTGTAAATGTACTTTATCTATTGTTTATGTGTATAACAACGGTTACATTATGTCTTTGTTTTACTATTATTTTTATTATTAGTTTCTTAATTCTTTTCCTCATTGTTTTGATTATGTTTGAATTTGTTCATTATTGTTCTGTGTTTTTTTTTTCGTGTTGTTTTAAACTGACGCTGCATTGTGCTCGCGTTCAGTTGTTCTACTTTTACTCCTGCTTTTGCGCTAATCGCTTAACTCACATTTAATTGACCGATTTTTGTGCTATGTTTCATATCTTATGGCTTAGTGACCTATTGGAATATGTGCGTACGTTTGTTTGTGCTAATATAGTGTTTTTGTGTGGTATGCATGAACTAAATCTTCAGGCATAATTTCGCGTGTGCAATTATTAATATTTGTAATTGCAAACGCGATGTAATTTATTTCGTTCGCGTTTCGTACTGGATTTCCGGGTTGGGTTCTTATAAATACGCTTGGTGCTGTAGTGAATTCATTTAGTAACCTTCAAGTAGTTAAAGTTAAACCCATTCGCTAGGACGCCGCGCTACCCCATCCCCCATTACAAGTTTCCTGTTGGACTGTACATCAAGGAGTTGGTAGCCTTCATCAGGACTGATGCATGGGATTTGGAGCCTATCATCCCCGTGCTGAGTGATCTTGAGGACGTCTTTGGGGCTAACCCCACTGAGGAGTGGCTCCTGTTCCTCGTTGGAACCCTTCAGATGTTGCGCCGAGCCTGGCCGGAGCTGCCCGCGCTATACCCCTGTTTGCAAGAGCTGATTGATTAGCCGATGTATTATATTTTATAAATAATGCAATAATAAAAAAAAAATAAAAATATTATTTCGACCTTTTTTCTATTTTAAAATGCTGTAAGAAGTTTGAATCTCCCACCCCTTTTTTTTCCCTGTGTCGGTTTCAATCCGTTGTAGTTCTTTCTAGGTGTTGTCTCCTGGTACTGGGGTTGCCCTCTACGCAAGGAATAGCCTCCGTGAGTTAGGGTTGTTACTAACAACAACAGCTATTTTATCTTTTTGTCTCTAACACCTTTTCCCGTAGCACTGTTATGCCCCTTCTCACCCACTTATAAGGATTAATTACTTTACATTATTATTTGCCTTCTACTTTACCTAATTAATTTAAATTATGATTATTCTACTTTATATCTGATTAATATACCATTATACATATCCCTAGTGGCATTAACTTACCCTTTATGTTATAATTACTCTTTATTTTGTGCATGTCGACACCATTGTTGTGGTGTCTTGGTACTTGGCCCGCTAATGTAATGTAATGTTTTCCCGGATAAGAAGATTAAATTCATTAATTTAAAATTATCTCTTTATTGCCTACATAAAAGTCAAATTCTATAATAACATTTTAACATTTATTTTTCATATATGGGCCCTGAAGGTGTGGTCTTCGATCGGTTGCTCGTAAATGGCCACATGTTGTTTGTCTTGTGCTATTTGGTTTGGTGGTTTTGGAGGATCAAACGGTGGTATGCTTATTTTGATATTATGGTGATATTGATGGAAATGGCAGCGATATTGATGGTTTTGGTGGTGTCAATACTTGGTGTGATCTGTAGTTGTTCCCTGTGTTATTTCTCCTGCTTCTATAAATCATTAGTAGTATTCCTATTCCTGTTAATAACAAGAGTGCTCCTGTCCCAATGACACCTGTGGTTTCCAGTACTGGCTGTTTGCTACTCAAGTGGATGATACTTTGTTCCTGCGTAATTTCCTTTTTTAATTCCTCGATCATTTTTCCTCCCGCTGCTATTGTCGCTTTTACCTCCATGGTCTCCGTTAGACTGACCGGTTTGAGCCTGTATTCGGAGACGTCCGTTTTAATGGTTTGTGACCAGTTGCCCCGGAGAGCGTTGATCAGTATTGTGTGGTTCTGAGTCTTGTGCACCCCGCCTATTGTAGATTTTGCGTTGTCTTCGTAATTTAGAACTATGTCCATCCCATGGACTTCGCAATTCTCTTTTATTTCAATACGACCAAATCCTGAGACCGTTACTGCGGTGGTGCCATTTTTACATTTAAGATCAAAGTTTTGTTCTCTCCGGAGGCTGTACAGCCATGCCTTTGGAGCGTTCAATTTTACTATTAGCCCTTCACTCGCTGGTATGGCCACTTGCTTGCAGACCTCTTTGTTCAAGTTGTTATGATGTAATAGCGTTATCTCACATACATCGCTGTTCCCTGTTAAGGACTTTCCTTGTGTTTTGCATACTCTTATTACCTCTTGGTCCATTTTCCCTTCAGCCTTCAGTACTGAGTGGCATTCATTTAGACTACTCTGTGATATCCCGATAAACTTCCACTGCATTTTTGATTCCGCTAGGTAATCATAAGTTACCTGTGTCGTTATATCCCACTTATCGTTCACAAAAATGGGAATGGGGTACGCTTTTAGCACGTTATATCGTTCATCTTTCGGTAGCGGAATCCTCACCGCTACTATGAGACCTTCCGCGCCTCGAAATGCTTTGACCGTGGCCATTTGATGGATGTCGAGATTATCTTCCAGTACCTATACCGCTTTGTTCGTCAAGTCTAAAGTTTTCGCTGCCTCTTTTAGTTTTTCGTCGCTTATCACAGCTGGATGCAGCTTGCCGCTATATAGGTCATCTATTATTGCCATCTCTATCAGCTGTTGGCCCTGTATTTCGATGAGGCTCGCCTCTACCGCTGACTGTACCTGCACCATCCTCAATCCTAATTCGATATTTCCCAGCTCCTTTTTTGCCATGTCGTTTACTTTGTTTTGCTCTTCCACGGTGTTGTTTAGTTCCCCTTGTAGTGCATTTATTCTTTCGACGGCCGCCGTTATTGGTTTCGCCAGTGCTTTGTAACTTGCTTTCATCACCGTCACTTGTTTTTCCATTAGTTTGTAGTGGGTATGTTGCGCTACGTCCAGTTCTTGCAGTTGACGATAGACCTGATTTGCATCTTTTTGGTCCATTACGCCGAACGCCCAGTTTAGTGCTTCTCCTACGAAATTTAGCGCCCGTTTGGTTCTTTTCCTAGAAATTGCGGCGTTTATTATCCGCTCGTTCTCCCTCAGTCTTGTTAGCACTATCCTCATCGTACCATCTATGGCTCCGCATATGTTTTTGAAGTTGGCAAGTAATAAGTCCTTATTTATTTTATGGCACGTACCCTTGAGCTCTGTTGTGTAGTCTTCCAACTTGTCTACCAATGAAGCGTAATCGAATGGTTCGAAACGTGTGAATAGTGTCCAGTCGCTATTATAAAACAACGCCTCTCCTAGGGATTCGAAGAATATGGGGGTTGGAGGTATGTCCTCAAAAACTACCGGTGCTGCGGTGACCCAGTTCACGATCAATAATACCAAAAGGCCTCTCATTTTCCTGTTTGTTCCTTTGGCGAAATCACGAGGTTTTTATTCTATTTGTGGAAAAGTATCTACTAGTTTTTTCATTTATTTTTGTCGTTGTATTCTATTCCTATCGTATTTCTCGGTTATAACTCCATTGTTGCTCCTCTTATCCTATTCTATCTGTCTTATTCCTAATACGGTGCCTATTTTGATTAATTTCCTTTAAGTTTCCTATTACTTACATAATTATCTAGTTAATCCTATTTTCCCGTTAATTGCTACTTTTGTAACCCGTATATTATCAATTAAAATGAATACAAAATAAAAAGTTCAATTCAATTTAAAAATTTCAATTTACAAAAGAAATTGCTCAAATATTAACTATGAATTTATTTTGTTATAAGTTTTCTTTTCTTATATTTTTACGCTTAAATAAACAAGTTCTTGCTTATTGAGACGCTATTCTAATTTTGTATTTACTTTCTTGTTGAATTTGTCTTGATTTCCTGTCCTAAGTCTGAAATTAAAATTTAAAATTTCGCTAATACTTTTGATTTTACCTTCCTTGCAAGTGCTTTTATATCTGTAATATATCCTGCTATATTAAGACTAATGCTCCCTGCTTTGTATCGTGGACAATTGAGACACAATCTTTTTATAATCGAAGAACATGCTAACTGCGTGAGTAGCAAGGTGATTAGTAAAACTCTGCTCCTATCTCTATTGTCCCCTTTGCTTTATTGGTTAATTTATTCACGGTTTTATTCACTTTATCGTTTTGTTCTCTTGTTGTTCTTATTTTTTTTTTCCTTTTGTTCTTAGTGTACCTAATATTTTTGTATCTGTCTTATTTATAGTTTGCAACTCATTCATATCTATTTATCCTATCCTATTCTATATTAATTTATTTTGTCCTACTCCTAATAACGTGATTATTGTGAATAACTTAATTTAATGTCTCCTAACCTATTAACCTGTTTTCTTAGTTTAAGTGATTCTGATTCCTAAGTTATGGTCTAGTTAATCCTAATTTCTACTTAATCGCTATTATATAACTTAAGTAAATTATTGTGGAATGGTTTGTTTTATTGTTTTTCTCTTCCCTTAATATTTAAGACTGTCGTAATTGGACTTTTAATTCTTTCTACCCAATATGACCCTATCCATATGGGAGAAAATTTATTTTTCCTAGTTTGGTTCTTAATTAACACCCTATCTCCTACTCTAAATTCCACTAAATTTAATTTATTGTCATACAGATTTTTGGCCACCCTTTTAGCCATTTCCTGATTTCTCCTCACTATTTCGTGAGCTCTTTGAATTTGGAATTTCAAAACTTTATTCGGATCTTCGGCATTATATACCGGACTACACTTCCTTTTCAAATTAGTCGGCATTTCTATGTCGAATCCGAATAAGGTACGAAACGGAGTTTGCTTGGTCGTAATGTGGGGTGTGTGGTTGTGAACGTGCATTGCTGCAGTTAACCATTGATACCAATTCGAACCATCTTCGTTAGCAAAACTACGTAAGTATTCCGCTAAAGGTCTGTGGCTTCTCTCTAATGAGCCATTACCCTTTGGATAGTAAGGCGTTATGTGTAATTTTTTGATACCTAATAATTTGCACGTATCTGAGAACAATTTCGAAATGAAATTAGTTCCGTTATCCGTAATAAGAATTCGTGGAATTCCGTATCGGGTTATTATTTCATCGTAGAACGCCCTGGCAACCGTACTTGCTTCCGCGTCTGGGATAGCTGTACATGCCATAAATTTTGAAAAGTCATCCTATAAAGTCAGAATGTACTTATTTCCGGACACAGTTTCTGGTAGAATACCAACTATGTCCATGTAGACTTTATCAAATGGCCGCATTGGTGTATCCGTTAGCACCATGGGCATTTTTGTCAATTTCGAACTTTTGTTCACTTGGCACTTTGGACAGTTTTTAATGAATTCTTTTATTTGTTTTTGCATTCCTGGCCATCTGAATTGTCTCCGTATTCTTAAATACGTTTTCACCGCACCCTGATGTTCTCCCAGTGGTGAATTGTGAAAGTCTTTAATCACTGTTTCTATTTGTTTCGGGTCGGACAGCAATGTTGCTGTGTTATTTTTTCCGTTTCCTGGTTCCTCATCATCTTTTTCTATTTCTACGGGTGTTCCTTGTTGTTGATCTTGGTTACCTGTTTTTGCTTTTGACCGTGTTTGTACGGCTCCTATTGTTTTGTGTTTCTCCTGAGGAATTCTACTTAGCGCATCTACTTAGCGCATCTGCGTTTAAATTTTTCTTTCCTGGCTTATATAGAATTTCGAAGTCGTATTCCGATAGTTTATGCCTAAATCTTGCCAGTCTTGAAGTTTGGTCCTTTAAATTGGCTATTCCCTTTAATGGCTGGTGGTCAGTAAAAATTTTGAAATGTCTGCCTAGGAGATATGCTCTAAAGTTTTTTGTTGCCCAAACTATCGCTAAGAATTCCTTCTCTATTGTTGAATATCTCTTTTCTGTGTCGCTCAGCGCTCGGCTAGCGAAAGCTATTGGTCTATCTTCGCCTACTTCTCCTTGAGAAGGAACCGCGCCTAACGCTTCATTACTTGCGTCGGTAGTTAATAGAAATTCTTTTGAGAAATCTGGATATGCCAAAACTGGTGGCGACATGACTGCTTCTTTCAGTCGTTCAAATGCTTGCTGGCAGCCTTCTGTCCAGATAAATTTTGCGTCTTTCCGTAGTAATTTGTTGATGGGTAGCGCTATCTTAGCTGTGTTTTCAATAAATTTCCTGTAGTAATTTATTAGTCAAAGCAATGCTTGTACTTCTTTTCTGTTTCTTGGTACTCCTATGTTTTTCACACATTCTACCTTGTAGGGATCTGGTAAAGCACCATTTTCCGAGCATTTGTGTCCTAAATAAACTATTTCCTTTCTCAAAAATTTGCATTTCTCTGTATTCAGTTTTAAATTATGTTCCCGTAATTTCTGTAATACTGAACATAATCTTTGTTGGTGTTGTTTTAGATTTCTACCGTATATCACTATGTCATCTAAATAAACAAAACAGTCTATTCCTTGTAGACCTGAAAGGATATGATTCATTATCCTTTGGAATGTTGCTGGGGCACCTGTTAGCCCAAATGGCATTCGATTAAATTCGAAGTGCCCTAGTCCTGTACTGAACGCTGTTTTTTCCTTATCCCTGTCGTCGATTAAAACTTGGTGATATCCACTTGCCAAATCTAGCGTTGTAAAATATCTGCTATGGCCTAATTGCTCTAAAATTTCGTCGATGCGCGGAATTGGAAAAACTTGTTTAATCGTTGCTTCATTGAGTTTCCTGTAATCTATTACAAGTCTCCATTTTTTCTCGCCGTCCTTGCCACTTTTCTTGGGCACTAAAAGTAACGGTGAGTTGATGGTGATGTGCTATGTGTGATTATACCATCATCTAAAAGTTTGTTCACTTGTTTATTTATTTCCTCCCTATGTATTTGAGGTAATCTGTATTGTTTTATATTTATGGGCGGCTGATCTGTGCCTGTTGGAATTTCGTGCTTCAATACACTTGTAAACGAGAGTTCATCTCCGTCTAACAGGAAGACGTCATGAAAAGATTTTACTATTTCCTCTATTGAATTCTTTTCTTCCATATTTAAATTTTCATCTAACTCAATTTCATTGAGCAATTCATTTATTCTTCTTTTGGCATCTATTTTGCCTATGCTATTAATTGAGTACTTTGTATTGTGTACTCGTCGAAGTTTGTGAATTTTGGTTTAAATTCGCTATCTATTTCGTAATCATACTCTGTTGTATTTAATATGGGACCTTAACCGTATCATCCTTTACATTTACTAATGCATCTCCTATGTAGATTCCTGGATCTATTTCTTCTTTATGAATTACCACATTCTTAAATTTTGTACGAAGTTTTAATTGTACTATCGTAATTGTTCTTGCATCAACTGGTATGTACTGTTGTTTGCCTTCCTTCTCTATCTGCTCGATAGTTTTTATCGGTAATTCTAAAATAACCTCTTTCTTTTCATTGAAGAGTGTTAAAATCTTTTCCATAGTATTTATAATGGAGTTGATCCACAAATTATCTCTTCCTAATAATGCCGTCTGCTGGTACTCCTTGTTTAAGTGACACAACGTGTAGCGTTAAACGTAAGGACTGTACCTCATTATGACATATAGTAGTTGATCCTTCTGTGGTCACACAACCTCCAAATGCTCGGCTTAAGTCTTTCCTATTCGACTTGTCTATTATTGTGCTATCTTTTATCGCACACTTCTTTATCAGGCTTGTATCTGCCCCTGTATCTACCAGTAAAATGAGTTTTCCATTATTCGCCTCTTCGCAAGGTAATTCAATGAACACGTCATTTAGCTGGGTTTGAGTGCAGTTAGATACTCCTGGTTCTGTATTTCTATTGTTATTTGCTAACTTATCCCTTGAGCACGGTATCCGTATATTTAAATTTTGGTTTTTATCTTTCAACTTAATTGGCATCTCTAAATCAACTGTTTCTCCAAACGTATGATTTCTCTCCGTTACGTTGTTTTTCTTATTATTATCAGTCCCTTTTAACTTGATATTAATTTTTAAGTCTCTTGAAGGTGGTAACGTTTCAACAATCGCTTCCGATGTCGGACTTACGGTTACCACTTTATTCGTTAAAGTTGGTAACGTATCCACAACGGGTTCGGATGTATGAATTACTGTTACTCCTTCATTTGGCCTTAAGTTACTAATATTTTTGGGTCCCCAGATTATTGGCCTATTCTGGGCCCTTGGCAGTTTCCCGGACTATTACTTTGTAACGATTCCCAATTCCTTTTTGCCTCGCAATTTCTTATCATATGTCCTGGTCTATTACACCAATGACATAACGTTTGGTTTGCTCTGTTCGGCTGATTCCTCTGCAATCCGTTCAGTGTAGTTGGGTTAGGATTTATTGCCCGTTTTTGGTTCCTGTTCTGCTGGAATGGGTTTTGAGGCCAATTCTGCTGTGGTCGGTTTGTCTGCCAGTTTTGTTGGACTTGGTTTGACTGCCAATTCTGATGAGGTCGGTTCCATTGCTGATTTCCTTGACTTTGGTTGTTAGTCCTCTGATTCTTATTGATGTACTCACTTCTGTTGTTGACCTTGTTGTCACACCTCCAATTTGTCTCGTGTCCATATTTTAAACACTTCTGACAATATGGCGTATTCTTGCGAGTCAAACAATCGTCTCTGGTATGACCTCGCTTGTTACAAAATGAGCAAATTATTTTATTCACCACTCCTTGTGTAGTATTTTGTACCGAAGTGGGTTGCCTGGCAATTTTTTCTCCTGAAGCTATGCCCTGACTTCCCTGTTGAGTTTGCTCTTGTTGTTTATACGGCATGGTGGCAGGACGCGGTGCATTCATATTAATGCTTAAGGGTTCTGTGTGGAGGAGACTACTGTTTTCTATGTTTTCGAGTGCCTCTATGGCTAATTTTACTATTTGTTCGAGGTTTTTCTTCGTAACATTGAGCATATAAATTCTCAATGCAGCGTTCTTTAATCCTGTTTTAAAGGATTTCTCTACGGCTCCTTCCACCATACTCAAAAGTGCCATATCACCGTTTCCATTATATTTCGTTCGCACTAACTTTACTGCCTGTGTTCGTAGGGTGGTTAGGCGTCTCGCAAACTGTCGTATATCTTCGTTAAGTAGCTGGCTACAACTTTGGATACCTATTATCACTGAGTCTAAGGATACCGTTGGTAAATATGTATTTTTTATTGTGAGGTAGAATTCCTCGAGGGTATTGAAGCGTTGTGACCTCACTAAATCATAGGCATCCCCATGTAACCTCTGCTTAATGCAGTCTATGTAGTCCTGAATGTTGTCCGGACCTACATCTCTTGCGGCTAATTCGCACCCGTGTATGAATTTATACACTTCGCTGCGTAAGTCTGGCGAATGTGTTCCAGAAAAGAGCGGTACCAGCCTATTTGTAATTTTAGCTATCTCTCCTATACCCATTTGGATTTGTGTTGCCACTAATGGTTTAAATGTAGGAAATGAAACTGAATTATATTCCCTTGGACTGGGTATGGCTGGGGTAGGTTCCTTATGGTATAGTGATTGTTCGTGCGCTAGCTCTATTTCCTGTTGTAGGCGTCTATTTTCCTCTTTAAGTTCTTGTATTCTAGCATGCGCCTTTTCTAAGGATGCACAGTCCTCTCTTGATTTTTGTGCTGATTCCTGTTCTAACGTTTTATTTAATGTTTCTTCTGTTAAACCCTTCTTCTCTAATAATTTCCTTAGTTGTTCGTTCTCTTCTTCTAAGGTCTTTAGTATGTTTTCCTGAAACTGTCCTTCCTTTACATAAGTATCGAACTTAGTTTTTAACGCGTTGAATTCTGATAAACAGTCCCTTAAACTTTTATTTTTGTTTTCTACTATATTTTTTAAAAACACTAGCAATTCCTCTATTAATGCGTCTGCTTTTTCTACAGTTGATATTTCTCCTAGTGCGTCTATTTTAGTTTTTATCAACTCTAAATATTCTTTATTGCAAACGGTATGTTTTAAGATGTTCCAAACTTTTGTCACTAGTTCTCCTACCTGTCTCTTCAAATCCCTATGGTCTTTTTCTAATGCCAAATATGCTTGTTCTTGAAAAGATTCGGCCATTAATTATCCTATAATTATTTTACCAAGTATTTATTTTGGATATTTTTGGAAACAATTAACACTTTAATTGATTCTCTTCAAGCAATTAACTTTTGCTTATTCAGCTTTAATAATACGGCTCATTGACACCCTTTTTGGCTAAACACGTTGTAAACATTCGTACCTTCGTACGCTTATATATATTATTTTTATAATATTCAGGCAGGTTCCACATTTTATTTAGTATTTACAATCATCGTGTTGATACTATAGTATCCTTTTCTATTAAAAAACAATGAATGTTCCTTTTGTGGCTTCAAAATTTCTATGTGCGTGCCATCAACACATGCTACAACTCCAGGAATGCTATATTTTTCCAAAAATTCACTTTTGACTCCAATCGTTCGATCAAGCATTCTTAATTTTATCCACTTTGGACAAATTGTGGTTTCTAAACTGTTCAGCAGTTGTGCCAAAACCTTCGAAACCGTGCTTAGACCTAGAGCCACATCGCCGTCCTTGCCAACGGCTCTTTGGAAGCCACCCTCTGCAAGGAACCTCAACGTTGCTGCCAGCTGGAGGTTTGTTGGAATGCTGGAACGGTTAGACTGTACTTGTATGACTTGTGCCAACATTCGAAATGCGTCTTTATTGACACGATAATATGAGACGAACCTACATATGTATGTACAAAGTAATCATAGATGAATATTAAGCAAGTGGATCTTCATTTCGATGAAATCCTTTATTTACATATTATCGTCAATTTCTAGAGGATTGGAGTAGTCCCGCAAACATCGTCTTTTTATTTTTTCCATATTCTTCTTTCGGTTATTTTCTCTAATAGTTACCAATGCATACAAAGCACTCATTTTTAGTTTCAGAAAGAGAAAATATTTCCAAAAATTTTACAATTTTTTTTCGAACTTCAATTTGAAGTGATTTACAAAGATGTCGAAATAAGATATTTCACTCTGTTTCTGGAACACCTAAAATAATTTTACTTCTTTTTCAATTTCGACTACTTTTTATTTCACTCGGTTTGTGGAACCTGCCTGAATATGTATTAATATGGAATTTTTTATAATTATTCTTTGTTCGGATTTGTAAACGAGCAATTTATAAACAAATGCATTGGAATTAATTAATTCCTAAAATTCCTAAAAATTCCTAAAAACTTTTAAGGTGTAGGGTATCTAAGATTCGGCTAGGCCGAATATAGCTTTCTTACTGGTTGCATTGCTTCACGACATAGCAATTTTCTCAAAAACAATATTTTGTCGGCCAGAACTATTTAAATACTGGAGATAGGGCATAAAGTCACTTCAGAACTCTGGCGTTGCTATTCAGAACTCCAACAAAATTTTTGGATTTCCGAGAACCGGTGAACCGGAGACTCACTCACAGCCGGTGAGTGATTTTGTTTCTTATGAACAGGTCCACCAGCCTCTCCAAAGTCTTGAGTAAGAATGATGAGAGGAAGATGGGTCTGAAGTCCTTAGCGGAGCACAGTCCTCCCCTGTGTGTGCAGGGGAGGGTCTACCTGCATTTGGCAGGAATAACTCCACTCCCTTGGGATGTACCTCTTCATAAGGCATTCTTTGAACATGTCAATGAGCAATGGTAAGATGGTAGATAGGGATCTCTGTAGCATGGTCGGCATGATACCAACTGGGCCCGCAGCTTTGTAGGGCTGGAAGGATTCGACCGCCCACGAGACCCTTTCGGCATTTACCATGTCATTCACATCTATGTGGGATCCATTATCAGTGTCGTCGTTGACCGCCGCCGAGATTGCTGATGGCAACTCCATGGCTCTGTCGGTACAACCTGGGAAGTGCGTAGTGCACAAGAGTTCCAGAGTTTCGAGGCTGGATTGAGTCCACGAGCCGTCCAGCCGCTGGATGCTGCTCGGTACTGCCCTTTCTCGAGCTAGCACTTTGCGAAGTCTTGCGGCCTCGTTGACTGCGCATATTGACTCGCAGTATGCCCTCCAGGAGTCCCTCTTAATTGCTCTGGTTCTGTTTTTGTAGGCTCTGAGTCCGGCTTTGTAAAGAGCCCAGTGCGTGTCTGTTGGTTGCTCTGTTGAAGAGCGATCTCGCTGTTTTCCGCAGCGCCGATAGCTCTGAGGTCCACCAGACCGGTTTGGCTTTTTTGCGCGATCGGCTGATAGGACATGAGGCATTGAAGGCGCTGCGGAGCCCTTCCAAGAGAAATCTGACTAAGAAATCGGTGTTCTAGTTTCCATCTCCTGGGTTGACCTTAGACAGTGTCCTAGGGATTAGACCCGCGAACTTTTCCCAGTCAGTCTTCTTCGGGTTTCGAAAAGGTGGTTCTTTAATGGGTTTTATAGTCCTAATGTTGAAGAGTATCCTGTAGTGATCAGAGAAAGAGCATTCAGTGGATACTCTCCAACCCTCAATGGTAGTGTCCCTACCGTTCTTCAGGGTTAGGTCTAATACCTCTGACCTGTCCTTGTCGGTGTGTGGTACCCCTATTGCATATAACAAGGTCATATTATAGTATGTAATCAAAGATCGACTTACCCCTTGTTGATGTCTCGGCTTCCCCACTGAGTGTGATGCCCGTTCGCATCGCATCCCATAACCAACCTCAACTTGCTCTTATTGGCAAGGTTTATCAGTTCCCGGACTTGATGCGATGGGGGCTCTTGTTCTTCGTATGGGAAGTATGCGGACGAGAGCAGGAACGAACCGTCTTGCTCGGTCTCGCACACTACCGTCGTAAGATCAGGTGAGCTGTAATGAGGGAAAAGAAAGGCGTTTTTCCTTTCCAATTTACATCTTCTTACCTTCATTGTGGTGTCCGTTGCAAATAGTTGGTATCGGCCTGACGCTAGTCCTGCAACCCTGCCCCCCCCCCCCTCACCCAGGGTTCTTAAACTAGGGCCACGTCGATACCATCCTTCTCCATGACCAGGAGGTCGGCCGATGCCGCCTTGCAGTGATGCAAATTAATTTGCACCACCTTCATTAGACTTTGGTCTACCTCCCCCTCCCGCCGCCCCATCAGTCGACTCGCGGACCCTTAGGGATCCAAATCCGAATTTGATGGAGCCTACTTGCTTCCTCTAAGGAATGCATCTCTAAGGAATGACGGCTGACGGCCAGCCAGAAGTTCCTACCACCGTTCTTCGGGACGAGAGGATCTCCCAGTCCTGTGCCCCTAACGAACGGTTTTGCCTACTAATAAGGCCTAGGTATGGCCGTCCCTGATTCCAGAACTGCAGGAGGGATCCACACGACCACGACTGGTCGCAGTGGTAGGGCAGAGCGTGGCAGGGTCTCCAGTTTTGCCTTTTGCCAGATTTCGCCCAGCCCTGCAACTGCGGCGGTCAAGAAGTCCAATGACTTCTTGTTGCCGCAGCTGACGACTTTAACTCCCCTCTGCCACCCCGCTCCCTCAAAGTTCACATCCTCGACGCTCCTGTCCACCTTCATCATCTCGGCCAGCAACTTCGCCTCCACAAGCAGCCAGTTCGCCGGTTGGATCTTCCTGTCTGGGTTCGATTTGTTGACGATGGCCACCTGCAGCTCCTCCTCGGCCTTGAAGATTGCTGACCTTCGAACTTTCTTGGGTTCGATTGAACCTTCCTCGGTGGATCTGTTCCGCTTGGCCGCTTTACTCAAAGCGAGTAGCGGATGTGGTTTAGCCTTACAGGGTTCAGCCGTTTTGGGTGCTGAGCTTTGACTGACCGCCTGTGACTTCTTTGAAGTCGAAGGTTGGTCATCTGTGGCTCCAGCGCCTTGGCATGGCAGTTTCTGCAGCGTGGGGGTGGGTTTGGAAATTGCTTTCTGTCCAGCCCCCTAGGGGTACCACGTTAATTCTGCAACTCTTCAGAACTCTTGCAATACTTCCCAGAATTGTCACAACTGTAATAAAATTACAAAATTTTGTTTCTGGACATAGCAATTTTCTCAAAAAAAATCTCAGAAACGGGCATAACTATTTAAATACTGGATATAGGGCATAAAGTCACTAGACCAAATCTTAAGAACTCTGGGGGTGCTATTCAGAACTCCAACAAAATATTTGGATTTCCGAGCACAAATTTATTTGGATCGTAGACCGGATGTAGGGTACCAAGTTACTTCTGCAAATCTTCAGAACTTTTCAATACTGCACAGAACTGTAATACAATTTATGGATTTTTAGACATTGCTCGACATAGCAATTTTCTCAAAAACAATATTTTGTCGGCCAGAACTATTTAAATACTTAAGAACTCTGGGGTCAGAACTCTTGCAGTACTGCCCAGAACGTAATACAATTACGGATTTTTAGACATTGTTTCGGACATAGCAATTTTCTCAAAAACAATATTTTGTCGGCCAGAACTATTTAAATACTTAAGAACTCTGGGGTCAGAACTCTTGCAGTACTGCCCAGAACGTAATACAATTACGGATTTTTAGACATTGTTTCGGACATAGCAATTTTCTCAAAAACAATATTTTGTCGGCCAGAACTATTTAAATACTGGAGATTGGGCATAAAGTCACTAAAGTCACAAATTATAAAGTCACACAATATTCAATATTAAATTCGTTGAATCCTAAAATCGTTCAACTTCAGCAAAAATGACAAGTTATAAACTTCGGATTTGCTAAAACAAATTGTTCGTAAGCAAAGCTTAGAACGTTATGGAATTTTGTAGAGGTTGCTCCTTAGTCAAGGAAAATTAATTTTCAGAGGCAGTGTGAGTTCATGAACCTTGGCCTCAACTGAGCTACAAAAATAGCCCATATATTGATGGGACCTGACCAAGTACCCTGTATTAATCTTTGTTTAACAAGTGCTTTATTGTTGTTGATAGTTTTATAGGTCGAATTTTGTTGTTTCTTTTTTCAAATTAAAAGAAGCAACAACAACAACAACAGCAACAACGAACCTGAAAACTATCTCAATCCATCTCTGGACCGCGTCTATTTCAGCTTATAAACAGTTTGCAATATAAATGTTTCCTGGCGTAATCGTAAGATTTTTTATCCCATTCAAAGCTTGGCGCCAGCTCCAAAAACAGATAAAGCAGAAGCAGTAGCAGCCGCTTAGAAACTTAAGTCGTCGAGTCGTTTTTGCTTACATTCGGTGGACGAGACCAGATCATCCTCAAAACAGCTGCCGGTAGAAAAAAATAGCCAACGAACTTGATGCGATGATGTCACCATTTATACAACACTGAACACAATAGCGCAAAATCGCTTCAGTCGAATAATCAGCGTCTCTGCTCAGCTCTGCAAATTTATTCGACCTTCAAATGAATCCAGCTACAGAATGTTTTCTCTGTCGTTGTTGTTGTTGTTTTATTGTTGTTGTTGTTGTTGTTTTCTAATTTTATAAATCGACTTAACTAATAGAATATTCTTCGCTTTCAATGAATCTATTATTTGGAATTCTTTTTTTTTATACAAATGGAGCTAAGAAACCAACAACTGCTCGCTCTTTTCCTCTCCCCTTCCCCCGTTTCACTCATCGACCCGTCAACTTTGTTTATAAAAAAAGAAGGAACCGTAAAGATTTAAGAAGAGGGAGAATTTTCTATGTTAACAAGTGCTTTATTGTTGTTGTGTGTTTTATTGTTGTTGATAGTTTTATAGGTCGAATTTTTGTTTTTCTTTTTTCAAATTAAAAAGAGCAACAATAAAAACAACAACAAAGAACCTGAAAACTAACCATCTCTGGACCGGGTCTAGTTTTATACCCTACACTACCCTATTTTTATACTCTACCGTTTCCGTTCGGCACAAAAAAATTGTTGTCTCAAGGAGAAAGTGTCATATTTTTGAAAAATTAATGTAACTCCTTAACCGTGATGTTATGTGCAACTTAAAGATATTCAAAATGACTGTGAAATGCTACTTCGCACTTCGGTCATATCTCCAAGTTGGCCCCCGAAAAAAATAACCACTTCCGTTTCTAAAGGTCCCACATAACGGTAAAAAAAGAAATGAAAAAATTTCAGCATCAAAATTTTCAGAATTTTATTATGAATCGACTCCGCCGTCGATTATTTCAACTTTACTTTACTTTAAACAAAACAAAAATCTCGCAAATCGAAGCAACCGAATTTTCGTTTGAATATAAATTCACATATATGTACATGTACATATGTATATGAAATCAATTGGTTTGTGAAGTACAGCGAAAAAATATTAATTATTCACAGTTTTGAAGAATTTAAAGCAGAAAAATGAAAAATATTTCAGGTAGATGTTATAAATGTAAAAATTGCTTAAACATTTTTCTTTTTTTAAGATCGGAGCAGCTAGGAAAGTGTGCCTAAACCACAACGATTAGCGGGCCAGTCTGGTGGGAAAAATCTGCCCAAACAAAATGGAGAACAACCGCACGTAGGACAAGAGTGGGGCGGTAGGCAGCAACATGGACCAAGGGATGGTCAACAGAGTGGTGGTAAGGAACAGAAGCATGGACAGGGGCAAGCTGGACAAAAATTGCCTGGACAGAGTAAGCAATCAATGGGGCCACAACTAGGGGTGCAAGTAAAAATGGGACAACAGCGCGGTGAACAAGATGTTGAAAAATCCCAAGCAGTGATGGGTACAAAGTGCACCTGGTACAGCCACACCGTCTATGGGGTCTGCATCATCTAGTTCCATATCATCATCAGTGCAGTCAAGCCAAAGTAGCATTACACGCGGCAGTATTGGTCGTCCTGGAAAGGTTGGCGTCAACTACTTGGATATTAACCCTTTGATGTCAAATGTTGCTTATAGGCAACATTGTATGTTTTCGGTCATAGTTGCCATAGTTTTTGTTATTTTTCCCAACGGTTTTTTCTTAACTGAAATGAATATGTGTGAGTATTCGTTTACGAAGTTACATTTTTAAAAGCTTTACAAATTTTCATTTGCGAGCTAGTTGAATTGGTGTTCAGGCTTGTGAAAAAAAAGTGAAAAAAGTTGTTCTACAAAAATTCAAATAAGAACTAAACTCGCAAGAATTTTTTTAAAAAAAGTGAATTTTATTATAAATAACAGGTAAGAAGATGAGTTTAAGTTAGCAAAACTTAAAAAAGATTTTTATTGTTATGTCAGGAATTTCATGAACACAATGTTGCTTATAGGCAACATTTGTCCATAGTAGCAATAATTTTTGTTTTGTTTTTTTCATAGAAATGCGTCCAAAAGGTCTCACAGAATCAGAAATAAAACAAATAATCAATTTCGACTGGAATAATTCTGATGATGAAGAAGGTGAGTTATATGATTCCAATTTGGAGAGAGTCATTGAAGACACAATCACGAAGAAAGAACGAAACATATGTCGTTGTTGAATTTTCAATTGATGATAGCAAACGAGCTTCTAAACGCGTCTGATATTACACCAGTAAACCAACGCAAAAGAGGCCGTCCATTGGCAATCCTTTCAAATTCCATTGGCATGCACTCATATTCATCGTCTCCAGCACCAACTAACATTTCAGACGTTTCATCACAAAGTTCATCGTCGTCAACAAAACGATCATACAAATCAGAACCTCCAAACTCCATGCGCCTTGATCAAACCGGTCATTGGGTTGAATGGGGAGCAAAAGGAAGGTGTAGATTATGCCATACCGGTATTCCAAAATCAAAATGTTCAAAATGTAAGGTACACTTATGTTGTAACCCACAAAAAAATTGTTTTGTTTCATATCACACATGAAATGTGTAAAAAATTAATAAAACTAACATAAAACATCAATATTCGCTTGTGTTTTAAAATGTATCACTATGGCGCAATGTTGCTTATAAGCAACATCTCATAACGGTAGAACCAGAAGTGATAGAGGTTTGAAATTGATATCAGTTCATACTCAAAGCTTAACCAATAACCTAATATATTCAAAATATTTTTAACCACGCCCACTTTAATTCTGACATCAAAGGGTTAAAATGGAAAAAATGCCATCAAGAGCATATCATTATGATGTGACAATAGTGCCAGATGTTCCAAAGAAATATCTCCGTCCTGCTTTTGAGCAATTGAATCGACAGTTTTTCCGTAAAAATCAAATGGCGTACGGATATGTAGGCAATGTAGACAATTAATTTAACAATTTTAATAATATAATGTGTTTACTTCAAATTTTCCATTTAAAATTTTTCATTTTCAACCTCGGTATTTTCCTCATTTTCACATTGTTCTTCAACCTCTTGGTTTTTTCCTGCATACGTGGTAATTTTTTGGATGCTTCTTTGTACTGGTCTTTTCTCTCCATTGGCAGCGCCCTCCACTCCGCTGCACCCTTTTTAACCTGGTTTACTGCCAAGAGGTCAGCATTACGCTGCCGAAATTCCGCCAAAAAGTTGAGGTATGGGTTTCGTCCGAGGTATGGGGGTGACGGATTACATTTCCCGGGCATCTTAACCCCCATCCTAATGCTAGTGGACTCCTTCGGTGGTGTAGATGATTTTGCAGGCTGCTTGGGGGCCATTTTTTAAACGAGGATTTTGTTGTCTTGATGAAAACTTATAAAAAAAAATGATGATGGAGGAATGCGAAAAAAATCGTTCAGGGTTACCATTAAAGAGACCTGAGATTCGGAAGTAGATCTGAGCTCTTTACGAAGGTGAGTAGACCGACCATTAGGATTGTTTGTTGCTTTTGTTGCTAATCCGACCTCTGTAGATATTCCACTGAACGCGTTTTTGATAAACCGATGCGCGCACTCCAGTGCCTTGAGGTTGTACTTGCGAATCCTTGCCATAATAAGGCTGTGTGTGCTGGTCGTTCATTCTACATGAAACCTGAACGACGCTATAATCTCTACGATGGTTACGAAATGTGGCTTGGGCTTTATCAAGCGGCCATTCTTGGCGACAGTCCGTTTCTAAACGTTGACATTTCACAGAAGTCATTTCCGAGTGAGTGCCGTTTGGTCGATTACATTCGAGGCAACTTGAGAGAGACTAATGCTAGCCAGTCACTGGCGACCAGAACCATATACGGTTTGAAGGAATTCGTGAAAAGTGTCGATATAGTATATGAGCCTCCAGCTGATTTCGGTGCATTTCCTAAGCGATATAAAGTAGTCGATATCAGCCGAGAATCGGCTGCATCGCTAAAAGTCACTTTAGACAATAAAGATAATGTAACTATTGCCGATTACTTTAAATCTAAAGGTTACAATCTTATATATCCGAATTGGAATTGCTTGAAAGTCGGTTCTTCTATCAAAAGCATCTACATACCCATCGAGCTATGCAAGGTTCCGGCTGGTCAGGCAATAACTGTAAGTAAACAGCTGTCAAATTTAGTAAAAACCTTACAACAGTTTCTCACTTTCTCTCAAGAAAAAAGATGGTCCGCGCCAAGTACAGGAAATGATAAAATTTTCGCCCACTTCAACAAATATTAGAAAGCAGAAAATCATGACTATGCTATCGTATTTCAAGCATAATCTCGACTTGAAGGTCCAAAGCTTTGGCATACAAATCGGCAATGATTTCAAAGTAGTTCCCATGCGCGTTCTGAAATCGCCCTTTTTGGAATACTTTGCCGGTGAGATGGTAATGCCATCTAACGGAGCTTGGACTATGAAGGATAGCACCAAGTTTCTACAAACGAAACAAGTGAACAATGGCTATCAATGGGCGGTTGCTTACAGTAAGCAGAGCAGAATTTCCTACAGCACTTTCCATCACTTCTTTGCCAAAGTAAGTCGAATTTATCTGTCAATACAAAAATTGTGATAAATTTTCATAAAGATAGCAACAAATAACTGTACAGTTAACTGTAACTTCATGATGCAGCTTTGTGTTGTAATTATTGTTTGTACTAATTTTGTAGGTGTCAGCTATGGCGAAAAAACTAAACATGTCCCTTGCACCGAAGCCAGAGATAGTGGCCTTTGATAGAATAGATACAATTCTACGAGATTTCAAATCTAAAAAATATGATTTCGCTTTCATCGTCATCCCAAAATTCGGCACATCATACGCCCAAATAAAACAAGAGGCCGAACTGAAGGTTGGTATACTCACGCAGTGCATTATGGAAAAAACCATCGAAAATCAGACAACTAACAGTATTCAGACAATTTTAAATATTTTGCTAAAAGTAAAGGGAAAACTCAACGGAACCAATCACAGAATTAATCCGAAAAGTAACATATCTTTGCAAAAGGTCATGTTCTTAGGCGCAGACGTGACTCATCCCTCGCCGGACCAGAAGCATATTCCCAGCGTTGTGGGCGTGGCTGCTTCACACGACGCCAACGAGGCTTGCTATAACATACAATACCGTTTGCAAAAATCAGCTTGCGAAGTGATTGCCGATATGGATTCTATATTCTCACATCACTTAAATGAATATTTCAAATATCAGAATGCATATCCGAACCATATTATATACTACCGCGATGGTGTCTCCGATGGGCAGTTTCCCAAAGTAAGGGATGTGAGTTGCGTAGCATACGCAGTGCTTGTAAGAAGGTAGATATGTAGATAATGTAGAAATACTGATTTACTCAAATTTAATTAAATTCAATGTGTGCATTTTAGGTTGGTTGCAATCCGAAGCTGACGTGCATTATTGCCATTAAGCGACATCACACGCGATTCTTCCCAGAAGTTCCTAATCCACGCGATAAATTCAATAATGTTGAACCAGGAACTGTGATCGACAGAGTTATAGTGCATCCCAACGAGGTGCAGTTCTTCATGGTCAGTCATCAGTCCATTCAGGGCACTGCCAGGCCCACCCGTTACAACGTAATCGTAGACGATGCAAATATGGATATAAATGATTTGCAAAAATTAACGTACAACTTGTGCCACATGTTTCCGCGGTGCAATCGGGTAGTTTCATACCCGGCCCCTGCTTACCTTGCGCACCTGGTTTCCTATCGAGGCCGTATCTACCTCGAAGGGTAAGTGTACTTATGCTAGTAATAAATAACTTGGGTTATATTAAATACTGTGAAAATTTTTAGCGAGAGGCGATTTTCCGACCCAAAAAAGGAATACGAGAAGCGCCTGGTCAAGCAGGATTTAATGCGGACTAACCCCATGTACTTCATTTAATCGGCTTATGTCATTACTGAATATTTACTGAGAAATATTTCACATAATCGCATTATTACTTTCTATATTATATATGATGTTACTCCCAGAAATTATTGTTGTATGTCGCGTTCGCAATTTCCATCCAAGCTTTCATTAAAGTAAACCTGAAAGCCAAGTCTGCAACCGCAGCGCTTTGTTTGGTAGCCAGAGGCGTTAGTCAAGCTTTGGAAAACCAAGCCAACAACCATAGCGTTTAGCATTGGTATTGATCGTGGAAGCTAGCTAGTAGCGAGCTTCCAAACCATAAAAAATCATAGCTCTTTGCAGTAACCATAAAACGCTTGGTTTAAAGAAATAATAAAAATAATCCAAAACCAAACGCGGAAGAATTAAATTGGGAACGATTTAATTCTGCCGATATTGATATTTCGCAATATTTGTATTGCGAATATTTGTATCAATATCAATTTGTATCAATATTTGCATTGGTATTGATCGTGGAAGCTAGCTAGTAGCGAGCTTCCAAACCATAAAAAATCATAGCTCTTTGCAGTGACCATAAAACGCTTGGTTTAAAGAAATAATAAAAATAATCCAAAACCAAACGCGGAAGAATTAAATTGGGAACGATTTAATTCTGCCGATATTGATATTTCGCAATATTTGTATTGCGAATATTTGTATCAATATCGGCAGAATTAAATCGTTCTATTGTCTATTTCTGTTTATCTTTTTCCGAATGTCTTATGAATTCTGTAAGTAATATAATTAGGTGATATTAGCTAATATAATAATACAATTAATTAATAATTACAATCATAATAATTACAATAAGGATGCAATTGATTGTTTACAAATATGATGCAAACGGTAGCTGCGCTCTTGGGATGTCACTTGTGTATGAGTTGATGATGCCGTCGACGTTGATATAATTGTTGATGTCGACGTTGCTGCTACTCTTGATTGAAAGAAAAGAACTTTCAAGGCCAGTATTATCGTTTTATAATACTACTCCGTGAGTGAGTCAAGGCCAAGTTCACGTTAATGCAAGCACAGCACTTTGCTTGGTAAGCCCGAAGCTTTACTGTACTTTGGTTTAATCAAGCTTTGGTTTTATTAACTGCTAAAGTCAAGTCAGCAACCGGAGCTTGGCCATTGGAATTGGAATTGGAATTGGATTGTGGAAGCTAGCTTTCAATAGCAAGCTTCCAAACCATTAAAACGCTTGGTTTAATCTCGAATTTCCCTGTTTTTCGCACGGTCAGCTGTACGTTGCATGTTCGCGTATTGGAAAACCGTCTTCGTTATGTGTTTTTGCGCCGGAAAACAAATCGAAAAACATTGTTCATCAAATCGCTCTTTACTGATTCCATTCAAATAAATTACATATAAAATTTTAATATTTGTGTTGTTACTCTAAAGTTTGTCTGAAGGCTTAAAATTGGGGCGAGGCGAAGTTCGCCGGGTCTGCTAGTAAGTTATAGAAATTGTTAAGTAGATAGTAAGTTAAAACCAATACAACCAAGCCACCGAGATGAACTCTGCAGGGAGTCAATACTAGACTGTGAAAACAATCGTTCGAAACTCGTGTGGTTGTTAAGTATCACTTGGAGGGTTACGAGATCCCTTCGAGCCTCTCTGGACAGACTGAGCTTCATCATTCTAATTCTGGCTAAAAAGCAAAACTCGTTACATGTCTGAGAAGAAGGTAAATTATTGGGGAGAAAGAATCCCTCCTTCTCACCATATGACTCAAGCCCGGTAACCTAGAAGCATGAACTAATCTCTTCCACCTAAATGAGAATGAACATAGAATGATAGCTGCCAAGCCATCATCGAAGGAGGTTTGTCTCGCTGCGTTCTTTTATATTAACTACATCTAAAAAATCTTTGATTGATATGACGCAAACAACAGAGACCAATGTTTCCTATATCCCCTGCTTTAAGGCAGTGAGTGTTTAGACAAGTGATGTCCAAACGCACGAATATGATCTTGCGATATTTTAGGCCAATCTCGTACAATGGCTTTCTTCTGCGCATCCATACTGGCATATTTTTTAGTGCTCACCTTATTCTCCAAAATAGCCCAAATGGAATACTCCATCCGATTACCATCTGGCGAATTCGAACCCCATTGTGTGGATGAAATGAAATGTGGAACGTGGTTTTTATACCGTACACCTTAAGGTTAAGGGTATATTCACTTTGTCACGAAATGTGTAACGCATAGAAATAGAGACGATAGTTAGAAAATATATATGTACATATGTATATGTAATGTATATGTGTATTCTTGAGCAGCGTGACCTCCTGAGTCGATTTAGCCGTGTCCGTCCGTCTGTCTGTCTGTTGAAATCACGATCACAAGAGAACCGGTAAAGATATTGTGATGAAATTTTGCAGAAATATTGTTTTTTGTGGTGTGCAGGTTGGTATTGAAAATGTGAAAATCGGTCAACGACCACGCATATTTTTTTATTCTCTACACCTTAGGGTTAAGGGTATATTCACTTTGTCACGAAATGTGTAACGCATAGAAATAGAGACGATAGGTATAGAAAAGTATATATAGTCTTGATCAGCGTGACCTCCTGAGTTGATTTAGTCATGTCCGTGCGTCTGTCTGTCTGTCTGTCGGTCTCTCTGTCTGTCTGTTGAAATCCCGGTCACAGGAGAACCGGTGAAGATATTGTGATATTCTTTCTTAGGGTGTGCAGTGGTTATTGAAAATGGGCAAAATCGGTCCACGAACACGCCTATATTTTAGTAAAAATGTGATATCAGCCGTTGTTTTTTAGTTATGACAACAAAATTTCATTTCTGGATATAGAGTAACTTCATCCCTTTGTTTTTCTCCCCTCTCTTTTGTTTTTTTATGAATTTTTCACTTTGTTCACGATTCTTCTAATTTTGTATTCTTCTAACTCTTGTAATTTGATTGTACATGCACAACTTGTAGCATAATGAAATACTAACCAGAAAGAGTGTTAACTTCGGCCTGGCCGAGGTTCATATACCCTATACACGTTTACTTAAAAATTGGCGTGGCAATGGTCCAATTTTTTTCCTTTTCAATCTCAAATAGCCTGTGATGACAGAGAGTATTCGTGCCAAATTTGATGAAAATATTTCTCCTGTAATCGCATTTTATTTAATTAGTGGGCGGACAACGCCCACTTTTTTGGTCGGAGACAGTCTATTTCTGGAAAAAATTTCAACCGCAAATTCGTTTTACAAGCTGGAAAATTGAGATATAAGCATGGATTAATTTATATTCACTATAAAAAGTAGGCGTGGTAATGGTCCGATTTAGCCCAATTTCAATACCAATGAGTTTCTAAGGCTGAGCAATATTCGTGCCAAATTTTATGAAAATATCTGTATTCGTTCTCCTGTAATCGAGTTTTATTTAATTAGTAGGCGGACCACTTCCATTTTCGGTAGTCTGGTTTAGTCGGAGACAGTGGGCTTCTGGACAAAATTTCAACCCCAAATTCGTTCTACAAGCTGCGAAATTGAGCAATAAGCATGGATTAATTTATATTCACTATAAAAACTAGGCGTGGTAATGGTCCGATTTAGCCCATTTTCAATGCCAATGAGTTTCTAAGGCTGAGCAATATTTGTGCCAAATTTCATGAAAATATCTCTATTCGTTCTCCTGTAATCGAGTTTTATTTAATTAGTGGGCGGACCACCCCCATATTTGGTATTCTGTTTTATTCAGAGACAGTAGACTTCTGGACAAAATTTCCACCCCAAATTCGTTCTACAAGCTGCGAAATTGAGCTATAAGCATGGATTAACTTATATTCACTATAAAAAGTAGGCGTGGCAATGGTCCGATTTTGCCCATTTTCAGTAGCGATGAGTTTCTAATGATACACAATATTCGTGCCAAGTTTGAAGTCACGCTGATCAAGAATATATATACTTTCCTATACCTGTCACGCCTCCTTTAATGCGTTACAAACGGAAGCAGTAAGTGAATATACCCTCTGACTTCGTGTACAAGGTATAAAAACAGTATTGATTCGAAGGTGAACTTGGAAGGTGACAATTTTGTAAATTAGGCAAAGAATAGAAAATCGCTTCTGTTCCTACATTTTATGGCGCCCGAACAGAGACTTGATTGTTCCGAAATATCAACAATAATTCAAAAATAACAATAATTTGTTTATAGTGTGTTTCAAAAATCTTGTGTATTGAAAATTTCATCACCTTGCCAAGGCCATCGCGAACCAAATTCATCACCTTGCTGAATGTCGTTGTTGCACTCACATCCATAACCTTGTTAAAGGGTTAACTTTCATCACCTTACCCAAGGTCATCGCAAATCAAACTCATAACCTTGCCGAAGGTCATCGAGTCAAATCCATAACCTTGCTCAAGGTTATTGTTTCATCATCATTCATTCTCATTTTACATTTCGTCGCTCTTTTCGCAAAACTTAAACCGTCAACCGTTCTTTCAAAGATCATTACAAAGATCATTACTGACCTTCAATCGACCTTTCGATTGGAATTTGCTCGTCATAGTTTGGTGACATCTCCGTTTTTCGCAATACGTTTGTTATATTGTATTTGCCTAATAAATTACCATGGCAGATCAACTAAAACAACAACGTGCAAACACCAAAAAGAGTATTTCGTGTATTAAAAACATTGTCGAAGCAAATGGAAGAGGGGGAGGAAAGGCTTTGACTCCAATTGAGTTGAAGTGCCGCTGAAGTCACTTCAAGCACTTCAACTTGAAGGGACAATCCGCTGGATACTGCACTGGAGCACTAGATGAACTTGAAAATGAAAAGACTTCTTCACTGGAGCACTGGATTAACTTGAAAATTAAAAGACTTCTTCACTAGAGCACTGGATTAACTTGACAATGAAAAAACTTCTCCTTGTGGGTTTTACTGTTGCTGATGAACAACAATACTATTTTATTGATTGACTAGAGTTTATATACAAGTGAAGAAGAAGAAGAATTAATAATTTGGGTTTCCTTGGTGTATCAACTCTGCTGGCAGACGCTGCTATCGCTGACCGCCGTGGATGCGTCTCAGCTGCACTGCCTGACTTCTCACGCGACATCTGAGCTCTGCAGCGGTCACGACGCTGTGGTTGCTGACTGCGTTCAAGTTGCGATATCGCCGTGGCTGCATCTTAGCTGCGCTGCCGGACTTCTCACGGTGATAGGTAAGTTCTGCTCGGATACGCAACGAATGCGCGGCGTCAGCAGCAGTTTTGACACTCAGGAATGTCGGACCCATATATAGAGTATTTAATATTTTTATAAACTACTAGCTTAACTACCCGGCGTTGCTCGGGAAATAAAATATTATTTTTTAATACTACATTGTATTTTTAATTTGGTATGTTTTTATATATGTTTTTTATGTGTTTATTTTAATTTTAAAATTTTTTATTGTACAATTTAGTTTTAATTAATGTACCTCTTTATACACTAAATTAGATTTTTGCCATCAGCTGCTAGCACAACCAAACTGTTAGGTGAGCTAACTCTCGAGCAGGCGACGTAAAACTGCCCATGTGAAAAGACGGTAGACCAGGTGGGTTAAGTTTATTTATGAACTCCACAGGATAGTATATAGCGTTATCTACATATGTGCAATACTGTGTCCACCGATTTGTACAGATATTCTGTTTTTTCAAATGACTTCAGCAATGTGTCATTAATGGTTGATGCCTGATCGTTCTTAGGTGTAAGAATCGCACGTTCGCACAACCACTCTGTTGTTTTATGGTGTAGGTTTTGGATATTCAGATATATTCGTTCTATTAGCTCGTCAACGGTCGACACAACTGAGGCAAGATTTGGTTGAATTTGAATTTCGCCATTAATCCGGGATATTCTCCGTTTCCTATTTGCAGGAGTAGTTTGGAGAATTGGTCAGCAACAACATCTCCCTTTAAATGCACCCACATGTTTTTCTTAAGGTGCAGTTTTTATATTATGGGCCAAAGATTTGATGGCTGAACTTCGTCAGCCCAAGTTCCTCTCGGCACTATAGAAGGCGTCTGGCGAAAGTCTGCAGCTAATAGTACAGTGAGTCCAGCCATTATGTAATCGTTCACTGTAATATATTTTAGAGTGCTTAGAAGCTGCTTTTAGGTGCCATTTCTTTCATCCCAAACTAATAATTTACAATCGCTCTTGAGCGTAGCACTCTGTTTTGAATATTGTAATAATATATTGTAATACATACATATATTCTTTGGTACATGACAAAAATTCATAACATGCTTCGTTTTATTTTATTACATCATTGGGTGTATTTTTACCAAGCGATGTCCTTTTTTGGACCTTTAGAGAATGAATTTTGAAAAATCTTGAAAATGGTTTTTAGGCATTTCTACACGAGATGTTTTCGTGAAAAAATAAAATCCATATTTTATGGCTAACAAAAGAGTTATGTGTTTGACCTTTTTGAAGTCCTTAGAAGTAAAACTTCCGAAAAATCCTTTCTTTTCCTTGTATATATCATAAAAGAAACCTCTGTACAAAATATTCATGCTTCGTTTTATTTTATTATGTCATTTTATTATGTACTTTTATAAAATGATATCCCTTTTTGGACCTTTAGAGGATGAATTTTGAAAAATTCTGAAAATGGTTTTTAGGCATTTATACGCAGGATGTTTTCGTGAAAAAATAAAATCAATATTTGATGGCTAACAAAAGAGTTATGTGTTTGTCCTTTTGGAAGTCCTTAGAAGTAAAACTTCTGAAAAATTCTTTCTTCTCCCTTGTATACATCATAAAAAACCTCTGTGCAAAATATTCATAACATGCTTCGTTTCATTTTATTACATCATGGGGTGTATTTTTACCAAACGATGTCCTTTTTTGGACCTTTAGAGGATGAATTTTGAAAAATCCTGAAAATGGTTTTTAGGCATTTATACGCGGGATGTTTTCGTGAAAAAATAAAAAAAAAAAAATAAAAAAAATAAAAAAAATAGCCATATTTGATGGCTAACAAAAGAGTTATGTGTTTGTCCTTTTTGAAGTCCTTAGAAGTAAAACTTCCGAAAAATCCTTTCTTCTCCTTTGTATACATCATAAAAAAAACCTCCGTGCAAAATTTCATCTTTTTAGATCTAAGGGTTTAGCCTGTGCAAAGAAAAAATTTGAAGTCCTGTAGCGGAAGTATGTCCTTTTTGAAGTCCTTGGAAGTATCATTTCGAAAAATCCTTTCTTATTCGACGTATACATCATAAAAGCAACCTATGTGCAAATTTCACCGCTCTAGATCCAAGGTTCCCTGTGCGTTGATGGGAAGTGAGTCAGGCCTTTCATTTTTATATATATAGATTATTATTAATAAAATAGGTATTTAAAGATTGATAAAACGATGTTCTTGAACATTCTCCCACCGTTGAATAATTATTAGATTATATGTTGATGCTGAATTGATCAGGATTTCTCGGCGCAGGTTGTGGTATGCCCCGGCTCCTTTCCTTTGCACCTTTGCTCTCTTATAGTAGTTCTAACGCTAATAGGGACGTCTTCTGATGGTCGTTGTCCCAAGGCAACGAATGAAACTCCTTGTTGTAGATTTGTAATTATTTTATTTTGTAATTATTTTAGATTACTTTATTTTTGTATTACGTTAGTATGTATTTATATTTTATATTTAACACTTTTACTTAAGTAAGTAAGTAAGTATTTTATTGGACAACGTTTGCATTGTATATACAATCTTGGAAACACTTTTACTTGTAACGCTTAACACAACTTTTACACCTTACTACTTTTTTTTACATTTCTGACTATAAACTAATCCGCGACTTTATACGCGCTTAACGACGACTTCTTCAACTGGGAATTCTCACAAGACTCCCATTCGAATCTTTTTCTGGTTTCCACTCTGGCTTGGTCTACGCACCCGTCGACCGAACCAAAGTGGGTCGGTGTTGGCGCGTGTCGCAATTTCCATTATTTTGCAATTTTTATATTTCGCAATGTCAATATCGGCAGAATTAAATGGTTCCCAATTTAATTCTTCCGCGTTTGGTTTTGGATCTTTTTTATTATTTCCTCCAACCAAGCGTTTTATGGTCACTGCAAAGAGCTATGATTTTTATGGTTTGGAAGCTCGCTACTAGCTAGCTTCCACGATCAATACCAATGCTAAACGCAATGGTTGTTGGCTTGGTTTTCCAAAACTTGACTAAAGCTTCTGGCTACCAAACAAAGCGCTGCGATTGCAGACTTGGCTTTCAAGTTTACTTTAATGAAAGCTTTGATGGAAATTGCGATCGCGACATACAACATCCCTCCACCCTAGGGGAAGAAAAATTTAGTATCGTATAAAACGATATTAAATTTTTCTTGTACATTTATGATTGGTTTGTGTGGCGTATGTGCTTTATAGGTTTACTGTTCTTTCTAAATTATGTAATAGTACTTAATGTAATGCATATATGTAATATTATGTGTTTGGTGTTTTATATCCCAATTTATAATATACTACATAAAATAACTAGCATATAAGATAAATATGTATATAAAATGACATAATATACGTGAATGAAATAACATTATGTTGTCGACGTCGATGCCCATCTTGCGGTTGTTGTGTAGAGCATATTGACGCTGGTGTCGGCGTTGACCTTGCTGTGGATGTAAGTTAAACTTTTTTATGTTTAGTTTGGTTTTTAAAAAACCAGTCGGACTAATGTCCGACTTCTTTATTGTGAGTCTAGAATACAACTGTTTTTACAAAATATTGTCTTAAACCTAGGAACTAAAAATAATGCTGCTTCTTCTCTGCGGCCGATCTGCTGCGTCGAACACTGCTGCTTCTCCGCTGCTGACAATCTGCTGCGTTGGCGTTTTGCTGGGAACGGAATTTATTGGACGTGCCGAATCTGACTCCTTTGCTGCGGCGCAGGTGATGTAGCGGACTTAGGCGGAAATTCGCTAGACCTGTTGTCAGCAAATAGCTAGGTTTGTTACAATTTATCTTGTGTTAACTCCTCCCTGCTAAATTTCGAACGTCCTCGGTCGACTATTGCTTTTTTTAGAATAGAGGAATGTCCTTTAGCCTTGCAATTTGTTCTTGTGAGTAAATTTGGGGTTGGTTTCTGGACGACGTAGGTTCCAGGACTATTGATTCTTGGATTGGTTTCTATACTAGCTGTAATATCTATGGACTTCCTTCGTAGAATTCTAGCTGCAGCGTAACTAAAAAGTACAATTAATATGACGGATGAAAACCCAAATGTTGCAATTTGGTTGATGTGGCTTTTGGTCTTTAGTAAATTGATGTTCTCGATGTTTTCTAGGTGGAGTTCCTTCATCATTTCCAGAGAGAGTGTTTCTTCGAAATTCGTCCTTGACGATCTGGGTTGTACTATTGCTGGTAAAGGTTTAGCGTGGGATACTTGTATAGAAATATAGCTTTTTCCGTTGATATTGATTGTAGCATTGTTATATTTTATAACAAATGTTCCAGTTAAATTAATTTCTCTGTCATCTATTGCAACTAAACCATTAAATTGGTTAAGAAGCAGGACTCCTGGAAAATTTCTTCGACGGAGATTACATGCTGGTTTTTGATAACTGTGCAGTTTGATGGTCGGCTTCCAAGCAGGCTCGCAATGCATGAAATGTTTTCTAGTTCCTGTATATTCTTATTGTTACAAATAACTAAATTATTATTCGTTTTACATAAAGATTTTATTCCAAATATTTTATTATTACAGTTTAGAATATTTTCGAATTCAATTTTATTGATAATATTTTTATTCTTAATAGCTTTTAGCATTAATTGTTGACAAAATTCTTTAGTTGTCATAGGTAAATTGACAACATAAATGATAGTAGAATCATTCGAAGCTATTCTAACATTTCCAAATTCTAAAGCTTCGATTATATTTATATAGGGCATTTCCTCTTCGTCAAGTAATTTTTTTGTTACATTAAATTCGTTACTAGACAAAATAAAGGTGTTTACAATACCTGCTTTCGCCCATTGTATAGCATTTTCAATATTTATTAGTATATTGAATATATATATTAATTATGATGCTGTTTATTATTATTTCTTAGGATATTGTTTACTTTGTCCTCTATTATCTGGAAGTCCTGGTGATCCGGTGTACCGGCTATCCACTTCCAAGCACTACCAATAAAATCAAGGGATCTTTTGGATTTGTGGTATGGTTTAAGTCGGGAAATTAGGTTTCTTAATTGGGTCATTTCATGGGATAGGAAAGGATAGGAAGAGTCATTTTTGTTTAGTTCATGTTCTATTTTGTGCTGTAGTTCGTAAATAATTCTTTCGTACGGTTCTAGTTCGATAATGTGGATTAATTTAAATTGTCCGGTTTGAATCTTGGCTGTTCCTAAGTCAAGGGATATGAGTTGTGCGTTCGAGTAATCGAACAATTGTGCATCTGCTCTGCATGATGTAACAGTGGTAAGTAGTAACCTGTAGAGTGGAAAAAGCGTTAGGTTTTTATATTATTTTTGTGTACTCTCTTTCCTGACTTGGTTTTGATAGTTGTAGAATAGTATTGTTCTACTATTTCTTTTCTGTATCGGGGTGTTAGTTTTGAGCCTAGTCGTTTATTGAGTTTAACGTAGATTATGTCACCTGTAGAATAGGTTTTAGTAGGTTGTCTTTTTTTGTTGTGGTTTTTCAAGTCTCGTTCCTGCGTTTTTTGTAGATTTTGTATATTTATCTGTCTATTATGTTCTTGTTCAATATTGTTAAGGGTTCTCCCTAGAAAAAGTTCGAGGGGCTTTTTATTTGTCACTGTATGGATTGAGGCATTATAGCTGTAGACGGATGTATTTAGGAGTTCGATGAAAGATTCATGTGAGGCTTCACTCTTCAAGCATCTCATAATTTCTGAAAGCGTACTGTGAAATCGTTCCACCTGTCCATTTACTGTACTAGAATATGGTGGAGTGGTATAAATCTGAATTCCTAATTGGTTCTCTATCATGAATTTCAGGGATTCTGAGTTTAGGGATTTCTCATTGTCTATAACTTGCTTGGGGTTTTCCGAAGGTGAGAAGAATTTCTCTTAGAGGTTCTTTGATATCTTGTATGGCTCTGGATTTCAGAAGTTTGACTTGTGCGTATTTTGAAAATTTGTCTATTGCTGTTAGGACACTATTTTTTTCAGTTGAATAAATGTCGATATGGATTATCTCTCCTGCATACTGAGGAATTGGGGTAGCGCCTAACTCTTGGTTATTAGGGTGTCTGTCATATTTATGTTTTTTGCAGACGTCGCATTGTTTTACTATCCTGATAATTTTGTTTGTCATCTGTGGGAAATATACTCTTTCTAATAGTTGTGCTTTGTTTTCTTTACCGCACCTATGTGCTCTTTTGTGTTCCTTTATAATTTCGTTACTTTGTTCTATATCGTTAGTTATATCGTTAACCTGTTTTTGCGTGTAACGTACTTTGTATGATCTAAAATGTGATGGATAAATTTCTTGAATTTGACCCATTATGTTTTCTGCTGTCAGTATGCCGTTAATTACGCTAGGATTAAGGTATTTTTTTAATTGTCTTGATATCGTCCTGAGTATAGTCTTGTTGTATTATTGTGTGCCTGTGATACGTTGGGAAAGGGATGCAGAATTGGTAACTAGCGGAGGCTCCTGTAAGGAGGAAAATTTGATTCTTAAAAACATTTATGGGAACTTCGACCGAAGGTATAAGGTCGTTTGCGGAAGTGTCGCTACTATGAACGGTTGGAGTTAATGAATTTATTTGTGATGAACGTGGAGGTGGATAGTGCGTCCGCGACTATGTTAGTTTTTCCGGGCCTATATTGTAGTTCGTAATTATACTCTTCAAGAATGGCCTTCCATCTTTTCATTTTACTATTGTTGTTCTTGTTGCTTAGGGCATAAGTGAGAGGTTGGTGGTCTGTAATAATCTTTACTGATGCTGCACCATAAAGATAATTTCTTGTTGAGTTTAATGACCAAATGATGGCCAGCATTTCTTTTTCATTAGTAGCGTAATGTTCCTCTGTCCGGTTAAGTGTTCTGGAAATAAATGTAATCGGTCTACCGTCTTGGGATAGAACGGCTCCCAATGCGTAATTTGATGCGTCGGTAGTTAATTCAAATGGTTTGTTGAAGTCTGGCTAGGCGAGCATTACGTCGTTTGAAGTTAGTGTCCTTTTTATTTTATTAATTGCTTCTATGGCGTCCGAATTTAAGTAAATTGCTTTCGTATTTGATTTAGTCTTGGATAATCGTCCGTTTTCTCCTCTTAGAAGTGAGGTCAGTGGTTTGCATAACCTTTTACGAACCGTCTGTAGTAACCAGATAGGCCTAAAAATGAACGAAGGTCCTTGAGGGTCTTTGGAAGTGGGAAATTTTTTATTGCCTCTACTTTTTCTGGATTAGTGCGGATGCCACTAGGGGTTACTAGAAATCCTAAAAATTCTACTTGTTCTTTAAAAAATTTGCATTTGTCTAATTGTACCTTCATGTTTGCTGCGCTTAATGTCGAAAATATGTCTTCTAATCGTTTTATATGAGTTTCCTCTGTCTTACTAAATATGATAATGTCGTCGATGTAAACGAAACAGGATTTCCCTATGTGGTCGCGAAGGATATCGTCGAGAGCTCGCTGAAAGATTGAAGGTGCATTTTTCAATCCAAAAGGAAGTCTGGTATACTCAAATTTACCGTTGTTGATTGAAAATGCTGTCTTCTCTATATCGGATTCTTTAAGAGGAATCTGATGGAAACCACTTTTCAGGTCGATTACTGAGAAGAATTTATTATTTCCGAGTTGGGAAAGAACTTCTTCAATTTGTGGGATCGGGTATCGGTCTGCTTTTGTCACGGAATTTAACTTTCGGTAATCAATCACAAGTCTATATTGCTTGTTACCATGAGAGTCCGGTTTTTTGTTAACTATCCATACTGGAGAGTTATAGGGTGAACGCGATGGTCTGATGATACCATCGTCTAGTAGGTCCTGAACCTGTTTCTCTACTTCATCTCTTAAAGGCATCGGATAAGGGTAACTCTTAGTATAAACGGGTGAATCGCTTGTGGTGGTTATTTCACCTATTACTTTTGTAGTGTAAGTTAATTGTTCGTCTGGTTCTAAAAATAGACTCCAGAATTTTGCTGCTAATGCTCTAATAGATTTGTCCTGTTGGTCTGTCATGTGGCCTGTTTTTAACGGATGTATTGCGGATGAGGATTTTTGCTTGATTTTAATTTTTACCTGATTTCGTATTGTCATGTAACTGTCCTGTGTAGTAGTGGGTATATGTATGTTCTGGAACAACGTAGCGACTGCGCTGCCCGGCGGTGCGTGCGGTGCGTGCGGTGCTATGGTAGGCCGTGAGGTGCTATGGTAGCGACTGCGCTGCCCGGCGGAGCGTGCGGTGCTATGGTAGGCCGTGAGGTGCTATGGTAGCGACTGCGCTGCCCGGCGGAGCGTGAGGTGCTATGGTAGGCCGTGAGGTGCTATGGTAGCGACTGCGCTGCCCGGCGGAGCGTGCTATGGTTATGTGAGAGTGAGCGAGAGGGCGATAGTTTGAAGAAGGGGGAGGGAGGGAGGAAGGGGAAGGGGAGGGACAGACGGACATACAGACGGACATATAGACGGACATACAGACGCACATATAGACGGACATACATAGCTCGGCGTGCTGACTGTTGCGAGTGTGGCGTGCCCCTCTGCCTTGATCTCTGCCCGCTTGCGTATCGTTTGTGGTACTTGAGATTTTTTGTTTTTGTTTGCGTTTTGGGGTGTACTCTTTGTTGTTGGAACTTTTATTTCTTTTTTTATTGCTCTGATTTCATTGCTATGTGGTTGTTGTAGATTTAGTAAATGAGTTATAGGCATTTCAAGTGATCGGTTCGCTCGCGATCATACTTATTGTATGTACAATTATTTCAATCTCGGAATTGGAGTTGACATTTTCGATACTTTCTGTTTAGGAATATTTTTCATGGTCTGATAGACAGACGGATGATACACGGACGTACATACATATAGACAGACGGACATACATACATATAGACGGACATACATACATATAGACAGACGGACAGACAAAGGGCCGAATAGACAGATGGACATACATACATATAGACGGACATATATACATATAGACGGACAGACATACAGACAGACAGACATATAGACGGCCAGACATACAGACGGACAGACATACAGACGGACATACAGACATATAGACGGACAGACATACAGACGGACAGACAAAGGGTCGAATAGACAGATGGACAGTGAACATACACAAATTCAATTCTTCATAACTTCAGTGTCATAGTTAGCTTGGAGATCAGCTTGATGGCTAAAGTGGTTGGGGGGGGAAGAGGGAATGGGAAAGTGTAAGGTGGCAAAACGGACAGACAGACGGACAGGTTGACAGGCAGAGAGACATAGCGTCAGTGAACATGTACGAATTAAAATTCTTTTGTTTATTTTTGTTCTTGTTCGAGTTTGGCTTATGTTGTTTTGTATACGATTTATTCTTGCTGTCTTGTTTTATTTTTAGGAATAGAGACGCTTATTAAAGATATTGAAGTGTAGACGAGAGGATTGAGTAGGTAAACCTAGGATGATCCACTTATTCTTTTTCTTCATTGTATAGCTTCTGTTAGAATAAGCATTTGATATCCGTGCGAGAAGAGTTAATACAACAAATTTAGGGATTTTATACACATGAAGTAATATTTTGGTACATTTGCCTTAGGAATATGCTTGGGTATGCTATACTTGTTTATCTTTTATTTAATCTAGTTTTTATTTTATTTCTTTTCGGGTGTAGATTTTTTTTCTTGTTATGTAGGTACTAAATGAAGATTTCAAGTGAACTTTGGTTTGTAACCTCATAGGTTATTACTAATATGGGTTATTTAATTTAATGGGTAGCTAATCTACCGCTACACTTTTGAAGCAGTTTTCTGTATGAGTTTTGCTTGTGTTATTGTTGTAAGAGTTTGATTTATGTTGTTGTTGTTGTAGTTGTAGGAGACGATTGTTGTAGTAGACGATTTATTCTTGCGGTGTTGTTGTTGTTGAAGTACTAAAATGCAGGGCTTAAGAAGTTAAATCTAGAATATGTTCTTATGGTATTCTTATTTTAATTCTTGTTTTTTCTTTGCTGTAGGATAAGCATTTTAATTAATTGATAGTTAATTTTAGTGCCGGAGAAAGACACACATATTTTAATCGCTTATTATTTTTTTCTTTTTGTTTTTATACTGAGACATTTAGAAAATGCTATGATTATATTTTGAATATGCTTATAGTTCCTCAATTTCAATATGACTATATGAATTAATAAACATATGATGACATGATTTTTCTTTCATTTGTTCTTGTAATATTTTTTTTAATTTCAAGTTTCAAATAATATTTCTTTAACGCTAATTATTATTGCTTTTAGGTTTAAGAGATTTGTTTGATATGGTTTAGTTAGTTAATGAGCAATGAGTTAGTAAACATATCTTTGAGAACAGAGATATTGTTGTTTTGAAATTTTAGGAATAAATTTGTGAGTACATTTTGTCTAAATTATAAAATTTTAGGAAACCAAGCCTGTTAACATTGAAGTGTAGACGTGAGAGGCTTGAGTTGGTAAAGCTAGGATGCCATTCTTACTCTTACTCTTATTTTCTCTTTTCTTTTTTCTTGTTCTTGCTCAATCTTGCTTTTGTCAATACTATTATTATTGCTTCTTATTTTTTTCTTTTTCCGCGTGTAGCCAAATCATAAGGTAATCATATAATGTATAAGCAAATAGTCAATACGTTATTTATATATTCAACCTCACCGAAACAGTTAAGCATTCTTCAACTTAGCACATCTAACAGAATGATAGAGGTGAAGGACAGGCGGATAGTGTAGATGTAGTGACAGAGGCAGATTCAGATGGTTGGTAGTATTTTTGGTGGGACTATTCTTAGCGTATGCGGCACTTGTTGACATTGATAGAAAATATTATTATATTATTCATTTATAATGTTTATTGTTTGTCGTAATTTTCGGATGTTTAATACATATAAGTAGAATTTGAACAAATAAGAAGAGTTAAGTTAATATGCGTGTATCAGGTTGGTGTTGACATTTTTAAGGCTAATCTAACAATAGTCTGATGAAGCAGTAGAAGCGGTTTTGTAGGAGTTTCCCTTATGTTGTTATTGTTGTAGGAGTTTGGTTTATGTTGTTGTAGTAGTAGACGATTTATTCTTGCTGTCTTGTTTTATTTTTAGGAATAGAGACTCATGCTGTTGATATTTAACTGATGACATGCGGGGCTTAAACAGGCAAACCTAGGACATTATTTTTCTTCTTCTTCTTTTTATTCGTTGCATAGATTCTGTTAGGAGAAGCATTTGATGTGCCTGTGAATTTTTATGTCGATGAAAGACACATATTTTATTCGGTTATTATCGCTTATTATTTTTTTCTTTTTTTTTTGTTTTATACTGTCACATATAGAAAATGTTGAGTAGATTTTGAGCATGGCTATAGGTCATCTAGTTGATGATGGATGATATGGTTTCATGAACATTTGATGACATGATTTTCCTTTCATTTGTTCTTGTAATATATTTTTAGTTTCAGTGTTTTAAATAATATTTCTTTAACGCTAATTATTATTGCTTTTAGGTTTAAGAGATTTGTTTGATATGGGTTAGCTAGTTAGTTAATGAGCAATGGCTTAGTAAACATATCTTTGAGAACAGAGATATTGTTGTTTTGAAATTTTAGGAATAAAGTTGTGATTACATTTTGTCTAAATTATTAAATTTTAGGAGGATTTCTTCTTAGTAGGATTTCTTCTTAACACTGAAGTGTAGACGTGAGAGGGTTGAGTTGGTAAAGCTAGGATGCCATTCTTACTCTTTTTGTCAATACTATTATTATTGCTTCTTATTTTTTCTTTTTCCGCGTGTAGCCAAACCATCAAAATAGTCATACCAAAGTTTAGCTTAAAACTATTAAAAACTATTACTAAAATTTAGCTTCTATACTATGAACAATGTTTAGTCTAAATGGTAACAACTGCTTATTTCAATATTAAATACTAGGGATTTATGTAGCTTAAATGTTTTCTCTTGTAAAGATGTAGCTTAAATTATTTCTCTTGTAAAGAATGCTATTGACCCAACAAAATAGCTGCTTTTGATTGAAGCTTGACTAAAACTTTTTATGCTTTCAAATCGACAATAAGAATTTTCTTTGACCAATAAAATCTGGCTTTTAGTTAGGGATCATTATATAGTCTATAAATAACCGAAAACGATATCTACATATTCGACCGCAGCGAAACACTTAAATACCCTACAACTTATGATGTCTAAGTATAACTTTGAATGGAAAATGCTAAGGTAGCGTTTCAACATATTAAACTCTAAATTTAAGGGAAACCTATAATTATTAAGGAACAATAAAAGAAACATATTGATTTGTACACACACACAGAAATAGTGAACTCCTACATTTCTGTTAAATTTCATTCCAATAGCTTAATCAGTTCTAATGCGATCATGATTCCAACAGAGAGAAGAACAAGGCTAAATCTCAATGAATATCATTTGCGCAATAAAATTTTTCATATCGTTCTTTTTAGAACATAAATTAAAAATCATTAAAGGGCATTTAACTCAAAATCCAACTCTAAATTAATAAGACGGAGAATTGAAATAGACATTAACATGGAAATATAATGCAAATAGATATAAACACTACTTCTTACTATAATGAGTCGCCTATGATTCGACAATGATAATAGAAACAATCTTTAGAAACTAACAACAAGGGACTTTGAGCGTAAGGAGCGTAAGGAGGTCAGACTATAATCAATTCAAAAATAAATTAATAAAAATGGATAGAAAACTCATAGAAACATCTACAGCATCGGTCTAGTAATTTTATTAGCCCAGTTGTGGATATCAGTATGATAACATAATTGTAATTCATAAACAAAAATTCATTCAAAATACACTAGCAATATAACTCAACGAACTATTAGCGAGACAATCAATCAAAATTATACTAACTCCTAATAAAGGCAAGAAATACATAGTATTCATAAAATACAATACAATTCAAGAATTCACAAATTTTGTTTCTTAAGAAACCACATACGAAATAATAGACTTCCATACCCACTAACACAAATATTTTTTTTAGCATCAAAATCTCTATAATATCCTCACAACACATTCACTGATACATTTATATCCACTTACTATCAATAAAACAAATGAAATTATTACAATAACGCAGCTAGAATTAATAGAACTAATGAATGAAATGAAATACTAATTACTTACTTACTTACTTACTATTGCTTCAATAACAAAATATATAACTGGAAATATGAATATGTCTAGCCGCAAACAAATAAATGGGGATAGCGGAATGAAATAAACCATTTGAAAGAACATAAAAGCATCACCGCTAATCAATTTGCAAAAATAAACACAAATATAATATATAAATCTAAAATCAAATAAATATTAAAATAGCTAAAAATAAATATGTACTGTAAGGATAAATAAATATAACGATATTAATTAAATAATAACATGTATAAGACACAGTTCACTACCACCGAATTCTATAAGAGAGCTCATTTGTTGGCCCTTCTAATCGTGAAAAGACTGAATTTAATATAGACAGTCCGAACGGCCTAAATTTTATTAACAAATATCTGTAAATTATATAAATGACAGTATGAGTAGTTGAAGTAGCTATTATTTTTAGATAAAAACATTGGCTTCTTTATAAATTTTGAGACTGTTTTAAGTCAAAAACCAATAATTATATTCGATGACATAGCTAGAGGGAAGTAAAACAATATTCAAGAGTACTTTTGTATGGGCAGACGCAAATTTATTGATTGCTTTTTACTCATACCAACCATATACAAAAATTCCCAAGCATTTGGTGCGCGATAATGCTAACATGATTATTATGTTTAAGCAGGATGATATGAATATGAAGCACATATACAATGATCATGCCGCAACAGATATGGCTTATAAAAAATTGATTAATGTATGCGGAGAATGTTGGAAAAATAAATATGGATTTCTTGTAACAAAGACAATCCAAGTAATAATGAACGATCTAAAATTGGGCGATATAAAATGGGATTTGATATATACATACATTCACTAATTCGCTGGTTACCACTATATTAATATTCGTATGATAACATTCAACTGAATGCATTTCATATACCTATTAAAAAAATTGGTAAAAAATGTTCTAAGATGTTCAAAAGCTGTTCAAAAGGTGTTCAGAGCTGTTCAAAAACTGTTCAAAAGGTGTTCAGAGCTGTTCAAAAGCTGTTCAAAAGGTGTTCAGAGCTGTTCGAAAGGTGTTCAGAGCTGTTCAAAAGGTGTTCAAAAGGTGTTCAGAGCTGTTCAAAAGGTGTTCAGAGCTGTTCAAAAGGTGTTCAGAGCTGTTCAGAAGCTGTTTAATAGGTGTTCAAAGCTGTTCAAGAGCTGTTTGAAAGGTGTTCAAAAGCTGTTCAAGAGCTGTTTAAAAGGTGTTCAAAAGCGGTTCAAAGATGTTCGAAGCTGTTCAAGAGTTGATCATAAGCTGATTGAAAAGTAATCAAGAGCTAATCAAAAAGCTCATATACCTGATCTGATATTACTATCGCTAAAATGGAAAGAGAAAAGAAAATATTAAAAGATCTAATAAAAACTAGATACAAATTGAAATACAAAAATTAAGCATATAAAATTAGTAAAAGCAGATTTAGAGAATTAACTAGAAAGACATTTAGCCACATCACAAAACCTCTAAAAGAAATAGTCAAGCACTCCAATACAAATTATAATAAGGATAAGCATAACATTAAATACAATAAGGGACCGCTAACAGTAAAAACAAGTACTCCAGCTAAAGCCCGAAAAGTCGATTTCTCAAACGAAACTCTTATCAATAGTAATGACGATGAAGACGACGACTTTTTCACTCAAATGGAAGATGCAGAAGGGAACACATCAACCCATACAAAAATAATAATTAATAATAATATTAATTTTCTGAACTCGATACTGCAAGAGATGTTCAGAAATCTACTGAATCAATGCTCTATTCCGAATTGGAATAGCAGAATGTGTTGGATACCACATATGAACCATACAAAGGATCGGATTTTAAAGGCAAATCGGAAATAGCGCTGGCGCATTACATAATAAAATAATAATAATATCCGATAATAGTTGGTAACTTACACCTAGATTGCTTCAATTATTATTAGAAGCAACAAATTATAACAAAGCCGACCATATTTCAAAACTATTTTACATACATAGATACTAGTACTAACAAACATAATTTTAATAGAAATGAACAAGTAGCGGGAATTAAGGGCTTTTCAAACTCAATTGTTGGTTTGATGATAACATTTTTAAATTTGAGATTATTATAGGTGGGACATTTTCTTTGAGCCATACTCTAAAATCAACACACATAAAATATAGTCAAATACATGGCTGAATGTAAACTGTAATCGATCAACCTAATCAACCGATCAACCTAATCAACCGATCAACCTAATCAACCTAATCAACCGATCAACCTAATCAACCGATCAACCTAATCAACCGATCAACCTAATCAACCGATCAACCTAATCAACCGATCAACCTAATCAACCGATCAACCGATCAACCGTATCAACCTAATCAACCTAATCAACCGTATCAACCTAATCAACCTAATC
>OX451349.1:0-67312 GCA_949629155.1 Myopa testacea | reverse complement strand
TGATCAGGTTGATCGGTTGATCGGATGATTAGGTTGATTAGGTTGATACGGTTGATTAGGTTGATTAGGTTGATACGGTTGATCGGTTGATCGGTTGATTAGGTTGATCGGTTGATTAGGTTGATCGGTTGATTAGGTTGATCGGTTGATTAGGTTGATCGGTTGATTAGGTTGATCGGTTGATTAGGTTGATTAGGTTGATCGGTTGATTAGGTTGATCGATTACAGTTTACATTCAGCCATGTATTTGACTATATTTTAGGTGTGTTGATTTTAGAGTATGGCTCAAAGAAAATGTCCCACCTATAATAATCTCAAATTTAAAAATGTTATCATCAAACCAACAATTGAGTTTGAAAAGCCCTTAATTCCCGCTACTTGTTCATTTCTATTAAAATTATGTTTGTTAGTACTAGTATCTATGTATGTAAAATAGTTTTGAAATATGGTCGGCTTTGTTATAATTTGTTGCTTCTAATAATAATTGAAGCAATCTAGGTGTAAGTTACCAACTATTATCGGATATTATTATTATTTTATTATGTAATGCGCCAGCGCTATTTCCGATTTGCCTTTAAAATCCGATCCTTTGTATGGTTCATATGTGGTATCCAACACATTCTGCTATTCCAATTCGGAATAGAGCATTGATTCAGTAGATTTCTGAACATCTCTTGCAGTATCGAGTTCAGAAAATTAATATTATTATTAATTATTATTTTTGTATGGGTTGATGTGTTCCCTTCTGCATCTTCCATTTGAGTGAAAAAGTCGTCGTCTTCATCGTCATTACTATTGATAAGAGTTTCGTTTGAGAAATCGACTTTTCGGGCTTTAGCTGGAGTACTTGTTTTTACTGTTAGCGGTCCCTTATTGTATTTAATGTTATGCTTATCCTTATTATAATTTGTATTGGAGTGCTTGACTATTTCTTTTAGAGGTTTTGTGATGTGGCTAAATGTCTTTCTAGTTAATTCTCTAAATCTGCTTTTACTAATTTTATATGCTTAATTTTTGTATTTCAATTTGTATCTAGTTTTTATTAGATCTTTTAATATTTTCTTTTCTCTTTCCATTTTAGCGATAGTAATATCAGATCAGGTATATGAGCTTTTTGATTAGCTCTTGATTACTTTTCAATCAGCTTATGATCAACTCTTGAACAGCTTCGAACATCTTTGAACCGCTTTTGAACACCTTTTAAACAGCTCTTGAACAGCTTTTGAACACCTTTCAAACAGCTCTTGAACAGCTTTGAACACCTATTAAACAACTTCTGAACAGCTCTGAACACCTTTTGAACAGCTCTGAACACCTTTTGAACAGCTCTGAACACCTTTTGAACACCTTTTGAACAGCTCTGAACACCTTTCGAACAGCTCTGAACACCTTTTGAACAGCTTTTGAACAGCTCTGAACACCTTTTGAACAGTTTTTGAACAGCTCTGAACACCTTTTGAACAGCTTTTGAACATCTTAGAACATTTTTTACCAATTTTTTTAATAGGTATATGAAATGCATTCAGTTGAATGTTATCATACGAATATTAATATAGTGGTAACCAGCGAATTAGTGAATGTATGTATATATCAAATCCCATTTTATATCGCCCAATTTTAGATCGTTCATTATTACTTGGATTGTCTTTGTTACAAGAAATCCATATTTATTTTTCCAACATTCTCCGCATACATTAATCAATTTTTTATAAGCCATATCTGTTGCGGCATGATCATTGTATATGTGCTTCATATTCATATCATCCTGCTTAAACATAATAATCATGTTAGCATTATCGCGCACCAAATGCTTGGGAATTTTTGTATATGGTTGGTATGAGTAAAAAGCAATCAATAAATTTGCGTCTGCCCATACAAAAGTACTCTTGAATATTGTTTTACTTCCCTCTAGCTATGTCATCGAATATAATTATTGGTTTTTGACTTAAAACAGTCTCAAAATTTATAAAGAAGCCAATGTTTTTATCTAAAAATAATAGCTACTTCAACTACTCATACTGTCATTTATATAATTTACAGATATTTGTTAATAAAATTTAGGCCGTTCGGACTGTCTATATTAAATTCAGTCTTTTCACGATTAGAAGGGCCAACAAATGAGCTCTCTTATAGAATTCGGTGGTAGTGAACTGTGTCTTATACATGTTATTATTTAATTAATATCGTTATATTTATTTATCCTTACAGTACATATTTATTTTTAGCTATTTTAATATTTATTTGATTTTAGATTTATATATTATATTTATGTTTATTTTTGCAAATTGATTAGCGGTGATGCTTTTATGTTCTTTCAAATGGTTTATTTCATTCCGCTATCCCCATTTATTTGTTTGCGGCTAGACATATTCATATTTCCAGTTATATATTTTGTTATTGAAGCAATAGTAAGTAAGTAAGTAAGTAATTAGTATTTCATTTCATTCATTAGTTCTATTAATTCTAGCTGCGTTATTGTAATAATTTCATTTGTTTTATTGATAGTAAGTGGATATAAATGTATCAGTGAATGTGTTGTGAGGATATTATAGAGATTTTGATGCTAAAAAAAATATTTGTGTTACTGTAGTGGGTATGGAAGTCTATTATTTCGTATGTGGTTTCTTAAGAAACAAAATTTGTGAATTCTTGAATTGTATTGTATTGTATGAATACTATGTATTTCTTGCCTTTATTAGGAGTTAGTATAATTTTGATTGATTGTCTCGCTAATAGTTCGTTGAGTTATATTGCTAGTGTATTTTGAATGAATTTTTGTTTATGAATTACAATTATGTTATCATACTGATATCCACAACTGGGCTAATAAAATTACTAGACCGATGCTGTAGATGTTTCTATGAGTTTTCTATCCATTTTTATTAATTTATTTTTGAATTGATTATAGTCTGACCTCCTTACGCTCCTTACGCTCAAAGTCCCTTGTTGTTAGTTTCTAAAGATTGTTTCTATTATCATTGTCGAATCATAGGCGACTCATTATAGTAAGAAGTAGTGTTTATATCTATTTGCATTATATTTCCATGTTAATGTCTATTTCAATTCTCCGTCTTATTAATTTAGAGTTGGATTTTGAGTTAAATGCCCTTTAATGATTTTTAATTTATGTTCTAAAAAGAACGATATGAAAAATTTTATTGCGCAAATGATATTCATTGAGATTTAGCCTTGTTCTTCTCTCTGTTGGAATCATGATCGCATTAGAACTGATTAAGCTATTGGAATGAAATTTAACAGAAATGTAGGAGTTCACTATTTCTGTGTGTGTGTACAAATCAATATGTTTCTTTTATTGTTCCTTAATAATTATAGGTTTCCCTTAAATTTAGAGTTTAATATGTTGAAACGCTACCTTAGCATTTTCCATTCAAAGTTATACTTAGACATCATAAGTTGTAGGGTATTTAAGTGTTTCGCTGCGGTCGAATATGTAGATATCGTTTTCGGTTATTTATAGACTATATAATGCTCCCTAACTAAAAGCCAGATTTTATTGGTCAAAGAAAATTCTTATTGTCGATTTGAAAGCATAACCAGAAAGAGTGTTAACTTCGGCCTGGCCGAAGTTCATATACCCTACACACGTTTACTTAAAAATTAAGCGTGGCAATGGTGTAATTGTTTTCTTTTCAATATATTATTCGTGATTCGTACAGAGAATATTCGTGCCAAATTTGATGAAAATATCTCTATTCGTTTTCCTGTAATCGAATTTTATTTAATTAGTGGGCGGACCACACCCATTTTTGGTAGTCTGTTTTGGTCAGAGACAGTGGACTTCTGGACAAAATTTCAACCCCAAATTCGTTCTACAAGCTGAGAAATTGAGCTATAAGCATGGATTAATTTATATTCACTATAAAAAGTAGGCGTGGTAATAGTCCGATTTTACCCATTTTCAATACCGATGAGTTTCTAATGATAGACAATATTCGTGCCAAGTTTGAAGAAGATATCTCTATTCGTTCTCCTGTAATCGAGTTTTATTTCATTAGTGGGCGGACCACGCCCATTTTTGGTAGTCTGTTCTGGTCAGAGACAATAGACTTCTGGACAAAATTTCAACCCCAAATTCGTTCTACAAGCTGAGAAATTGAGCTATAAGCATGGATTAATTTATATTCACTATAAAAAGTAGGCGTGGTAATAGTCCGATTTTACCCATTTTCAATACCGATGAGTTTCTAATGATAGACAATATTCGTGCCAAGTTTGAAGAAGATATCTCTATTCGTTCTCTTGTAATCGTGATTTCCACAGACGGACAGACGGACAGACAGACAGACAGACAGACAGACAGACAGACAGACAGACAGACAGACAGACATACAGACAGACGGACGGACATGGCTAAATCGACTCAGGAGGTCACGCTGATCAAGAATATATATACTTTTCTATACCTGTCACGCCTCCTTTAATGCGTTACAAACGGAAGCAGTAAGTGAATATACCCTATTCACTTCGTGTGTAGGGTATAAAAAGTTGTAGTCAAGCTTCAATCAAAAGCAGCTATTTTGTTGGGTCAATAGCATTCTTTACAAGAGAAATAATTTAAGCTACATCTTTACAAGAGAAAACATTTAAGCTACATAAATCCCTAGTATTTAATATTGAAATAAGCAGTTGTTACCATTTAGACTAAACATTGTTCATAGTATAGAAGCTAAATTTTAGTAATAGTTTTTAATAGTTTTAAGCTAAACTTTGGTATGACTATTTTGATGGTTTGGCTACACGCGGAAAAAGAAAAAATAAGAAGCAATAATAATAGTATTGACAAAAAGAGTAAGAATGGCATCCTAGCTTTACCAACTCAACCCTCTCACGTCTACACTTCAGTGTTAAGAAGAAATCCTACTAAGAAGAAATCCTCCTAAAATTTAATAATTTAGACAAAATGTAATCACAACTTTATTCCTAAAATTTCAAAACAACAATATCTCTGTTCTCAAAGATATGTTTACTAAGCCATTGCTCATTAACTAACTAGCTAACCCATATCAAACAAATCTCTTAAACCTAAAAGCAATAATAATTAGCGTTAAAGAAATATTATTTAAAACACTGAAACTAAAAATATATTACAAGAACAAATGAAAGGAAAATCATGTCATCAAATGTTCATGAAACCATATCATCCATCATCAACTAGATGACCTATAGCCATGCTCAAAATCTACTCAACATTTTCTATATGTGACAGTATAAAACAAAAAAAAAAGAAAAAAATAATAAGCGATAATAACCGAATAAAATATGTGTCTTTCATCGACATAAAAATTCACAGGCACATCAAATGCTTCTCCTAACAGAATCTATGCAACGAATAAAAAGAAGAAGAAGAAAAATAATGTCCTAGGTTTGCCTGTTTAAGCCCCGCATGTCATCAGTTAAATATCAACAGCATGAGTCTCTATTCCTAAAAATAAAACAAGACAGCAAGAATAAATCGTCTACTACTACAACAACATAAACCAAACTCCTACAACAATAACAACATAAGGGAAACTCCTACAAAACCGCTTCTACTGCTTCATCAGACTATTGTTAGATTAGCCTTAAAAATGTCAACACCAACCTGATACACGCATATTAACTTAACTCTTCTTATTTGTTCAAATTCTACTTATATGTATTAAACATCCGAAAATTACGACAAACAATAAACATTATAAATGAATAATATAATAATATTTTCTATCAATGTCAACAAGTGCCGCATACGCTAAGAATAGTCCCACCAAAAATACTACCAACCATCTGAATCTGCCTCTGTCACTACATCTACACTATCCGCCTGTCCTTCACCTCTATCATTCTGTTAGATGTGCTAAGTTGAAGAATGCTTAACTGTTTCGGTGAGGTTGAATATATAAATAACGTATTGACTATTTGCTTATACATTATATGACTACCTTATGATTTGGCTACACGCGGAAAAAGAAAAAAATAAGAAGCAATAATAATAGTATTGACAAAAGCAAGATTGAGCAAGAACAAGAAAAAAGAAAAGAGAAAATAAGAGTAAGAGTAAGAATGGCATCCTAGCTTTACCAACTCAAGCCTCTCACGTCTACACTTCAATGTTAACAGGCTTGGTTTCCTAAAATTTTATAATTTAGACAAAATGTACTCACAAATTTATTCCTAAAATTTCAAAACAACAATATCTCTGTTCTCAAAGATATGTTTACTAACTCATTGCTCATTAACTAACTAAACCATATCAAACAAATCTCTTAAACCTAAAAGCAATAATAATTAGCGTTAAAGAAATATTATTTGAAACTTGAAATTAAAAAAAATATTACAAGAACAAATGAAAGGAAAATCATGTCATCATATGTTTATTAATTCATATAGTCATATTGAAATTGAGGAACTATAAGCATATTCAAAATATAATCATAGCATTTTCTAAATGTCTCAGTATAAAAACAAAAAGAAAAAAATAATAAGCGATTAAAATATGTGTGTCTTTCTCCGGCACTAAAATTAACTATCAATTAATTAAAATGCTTATCCTACAGCAAAGAAAAAACAAGAATTAAAATAAGAATACCATAAGAACATATTCTAGATTTAACTTCTTAAGCCCTGCATTTTAGTACTTCAACAACAACAACACCGCAAGAATAAATCGTCTACTACAACAATCGTCTCCTACAACTACAACAACAACAACATAAATCAAACTCTTACAACAATAACACAAGCAAAACTCATACAGAAAACTGCTTCAAAAGTGTATCGGTAGATTAGCTACCCATTAAATTAAATAACCCATATTAGTAATAACCTATGAGGTTACAAACCAAAGTTCACTTGAAATCTTCATTTAGTACCTACATAACAAGAAAAAAAATCTACACCCGAAAAGAAATAAAATAAAAACTAGATTAAATAAAAGATAAACAAGTATAGCATACCCAAGCATATTCCTAAGGCAAATGTACCAAAATATTACTTCATGTGTATAAAATCCCTAAATTTGTTGTATTAACTCTTCTCGCACGGATATCAAATGCTTATTCTAACAGAAGCTATACAATGAAGAAAAAGAATAAGTGGATCATCCTAGGTTTACCTACTCAATCCTCTCGTCTACACTTCAATATCTTTAATAAGCGTCTCTATTCCTAAAAATAAAACAAGACAGCAAGAATAAATCGTATACAAAACAACATAAGCCAAACTCGAACAAGAACAAAAATAAACAAAAGAATTTTAATTCGTACATGTTCACTGACGCTATGTCTCTCTGCCTGTCAACCTGTCCGTCTGTCTGTCCGTTTTGCCACCTTACACTTTCCCATTCCCTCTTCCCCCCCCAACCACTTTAGCCATCAAGCTGATCTCCAAGCTAACTATGACACTGAAGTTATGAAGAATTGAATTTGTGTATGTTCACTGTCCATCTGTCTATTCGACCCTTTGTCTGTCCGTCTGTATGTCTGTCCGTCTATATGTCTGTATGTCCGTCTGTATGTCTGTCCGTCTGTATGTCTGGCCGTCTATATGTCTGTCTGTCTGTATGTCTGTCCGTCTATATGTATATATGTCCGTCTATATGTATGTATGTCCATCTGTCTATTCGGCCCTTTGTCTGTCCGTCTGTCTATATGTATGTATGTCCGTCTATATGTATGTATGTCCGTCTGTCTATATGTATGTACGTCCGTGTATCATCCGTCTGTCTATCAGACCATGAAAAATACTCCTAAACAGAAAGTATCGAAAATGTCAACTCCAATTCCGAGATTGAAATAATTGTACATACAATAAGTATGATCGCGAGCGAACCGATCACTTGAAATGCCTATAACTCATTTACTAAATCTACAACAACCACATAGCAATGAAATCAGAGCAATAAAAAAAGAAATAAAAGTTCCAACAACAAAGAGTACACCCCAAAACGCAAACAAAAACAAAAAATCTCAAGTACCACAAACGATACGCAAGCGGGCAGAGATCAAGGCAGAGGGGCACGCCACACTCGCAACAGTCAGCACGCCGAGCTATGTATGTCCGTCTATATGTGCGTCTGTATGTCCGTCTATATGTGCGTCTGTATGTATGTATGTCCGTCTATATGTATGTATGTCCGTCTATATGTCCGTCTGTATGTCCGTCTGTCCCTCCCCTTCCCCTTCCTCCCTCCCTCCCCCTTCTTCAAACTATCGCCCTCTCGCTCACTCTCACATAACCATAGCACGCTCCGCCGGGCAGCGCAGTCGCTACCATAGCACCTCACGGCCTACCATAGCACCTCACGCTCCGCCGGGCAGCGCAGTCGCTACCATAGCACCTCACGGCCTACCATAGCACCGCACGCTCCGCCGGGCAGCGCAGTCGCTACCATAGCACCTCACGGCCTACCATAGCACCGCACGCACCGCCGGGCAGCGAAGTCGCTACGTTGTTCCAGAACATACATATACCCACTACTCTGTGTGTCGATTATAGCATTCAGTTTTTTTAAAGTGTCATTACCTATAATTCCATGAAAGGAATTGAGGTTTGGAAGAAGGAAAAATTGTAGCTTGTCTGGTTGACTGAAAAGGTTTATTAAGGTGTGGTGTGTTATTTTAATATCTCCGGCTATAGATTTAGCGAAGAAGATTTCTTTATTTTTAATAGGATTTTTAATTAAGCGATTTTGAATATAGTTTTTGCTAGAACCTGTATCTATTAAGAAAGTGAATATTTCACCGTTCCTCGCTTTACATTCGACGTACGGGAGCGAGGACTCGCTTAGCCTAAAAAATAGACGTCTCCAAATTCTGATAGATTTTGTTCGGATTCAATGTCGCTAATGTTTATTTCTTCAAGATAGTTTTCTGGAGGTTCTTGGTCTGGCGTTTTCTGTGGTGGTTCTGTTACGGGATTGATATGATACGTTGGCATCTGTTGGGGTGGTGTTACTGCGGGCTCGATATGATAATTGCGCTGATACTTCGGCGCGTTTGGCTGCATAGAACCATAGGGGGGCGACCATTGGTCTTTTCCCTAGATTTTGGTCTCTTGGTCTGTTCGCATAATTTATATTTTGTGTTTGGATGGTTCGGTCCACATCCATAGGTACTGGCCTTGGTTGTGGCTTTGCTGCGAATGGCCGTGGTGGAGCATTCTGTGGCCATTGGTAATTTCTTGGTTGGAAGGTTTGGGGATTGTTAAATCCGGGTTGTGGCAGAAAATTACGTTGGAATGGCTGCGGTTGGTGCCTTGGCATATATGCTACTTGAGGATAAAAGGGTTGACGTTGATGTGGGGTGATCTGTGTCCAGTTATGTCTTGGTGGAAGGAACGGAGGTGGCAGATGATTAAATTTTCGTGTTGTATCTGATTTGCTGTGTGCGTATTGCGTCCTAAAGCTTTGATTCTCCAATTTTAAACATAAATGGAGCGCTTGCGGTAAATCTGTAGGTTCACGCACGGCTAGAAGTCTAGGTAAATCACCCTTAAGACCTCTAATGAAGGTGTCTAAAGCCTTGTCTCTATATGTCTGTGTCAGCAATTCTAGCGACTCGCGGCCTATTTCAAGACAGGAGATTTTGTTGAGAATGAGTGTTAGGTGATTGTACACGGATTGATAAAAATCTTGTACCGGGGAACTTCCTTGTACGAGCGAAGTCATTTGATATTCGAGAGTAGTGATATCGCGCTTGTCTGCGTAATGTAGAGTAAGGCAACGGGAGATTGCTTTCCAATCTAAGGGGGTGTTATAAGATTCTAGAACCGAGTCGGCGGCTCCTACAACTTTATTTCGTATGGCGTTGAGGATTCCAAAATATCTTGGTGTACCCTTTTCGTTTTCGTAGATTTGGAAAACGCGATCTACACTTTTTCGCCATGAGCTGAATTCAGTTGCATTACCTGAAAATTCAGGGATATAACGCACCATGTCGGGGATTTTATCTAATTGGGACATTTGTCCTCTAAACTCCTCTCTAATTGTTTGAACGGTAACGTTCAAACGGTCAGCATTAGGGTTGAGCGCGGTTCTCATTATGTTGCTTCCCTGTTCCGTCATTACCTGGGTAATTATTCTAGTCAGATCATCCATTGTAAGTAAGTTTGTATTGGGTGCACTGGGTGGAGTGGATGTGCTGGGGTTATTTAATAGAGGGGGTCGGAGTAAATTCTCGGGGTTTGACATGTTGTAAAAATGTTTCTTAGGTTTCCTTTTTATACGCTAGAGGGTCCCGTGGGAATCGCAGCGTTATTTTTATAATTGTATTTTTATTCTGACTTTATATATTTTTCTTTATTATACACTGGAGGGTCCCGTGGGAATCGCAGTGCTTTGGTTAATTTTTATTTTTAAATTATTAATTTACTTAATTTTTTATACTGGATGTATTTTTTATTATACACTGGAGGGTCCCGTGGGAATCGCAGTGTTCTGATTAGTTTTTATTTTTAAATTATAAATTCACTTAATTTTTAATACTAGTTTAGTTTCCTTTTACTTACTAACTTTGGGTATGTGCTTACCCTTCTTTCTTTTTTCCTTTTATAATTTCTTAACTATTTCCTTATAACAATAAAATTCTTTCCTTTCTCTTTTATTTATTATCTTTTGACTTATTACACTTATACACTTCTTTCTTTTTCTTTATAATTTCTTAACTATTTCCTTCTATTAATATTTTTTCCTTTTTCGTTTACTTATTAACTTCGAGCATATGCTTACACTTCTTTCTTTTTCTTTTATAATTTCTTAACTAATTCCTTATAACAATAATATTGACTTACATACTAAGTTTGCGCAGTGCCATTATGATGATTGCGGGTCCTTTAAAATTCTTTAAACGCTTTACATTGGAGCTGCTTGAGGTCCTTTAAGATTTTTTAAACAATTGGAGCTACTTGAGGTCCTTTGAGATTTCTTTAAACACGTTACATTGAAGCTGCTTGAGGTCCTTTAAGATTTTTTAAACACTTTACATTGGAGCTGCTTGAGGTCCTTTAAGATTTTTTAAACAATTGGAGCTACTTGAGGTCCTTTGAGATTTCTTTAAAAACATTACATTGGAGCTACTTGAGGCCCCTAACATTTTTTAAACACTTTAGAACCAGGCTTAATTTGCGCTGCGCTACTTGAGGGCTTTGCGACAAATTATTTTATTTTGCCTGGTCCCTGTTTGGGCGCCAGTTAAACTTTTTTATGTTTAGTTTGGTTTTTAAAAAACCAGTCGGACAAAATATTGTCTTAAACCTAGGAACTAAAAATAATGCTGCTTCTTCTCTGCGGCCGATCTGCTGCGTCGAACACTGCTGCTTCTCCGCTGCTGACAATGTGCTACGTTGGCGTTTTGCTGGGAACGGAATTTATTGGACGTGCCGAATCTGACTCCTTTGCTGCGGCGCAGGTGATGTAGCGGACTTAGGCGGAAATTCGCTAGACCTGTTGTCAGCAAATAGCTAGGTTTGTTACAATTTATCTTGTGTTAACTTGTACATGTTGAAGTCGACGTTGCTGCTACTTTTGGTGTTGAAGTCGGCGTTGCTGCTACTCTTGATGTTGAAGTCGGCGTTGCTGCTACTCTTGATGTACACCCCGTTGTATCAATATCTTCTTCTCTAGTGTTGTGTAGGGATGCTGCTGCTGGGTAGCTGACTTAGTTGTAGTTGGTGTAGTAATGTTGTTGGTAGAATCGATGTCGTTGTTGATGGTTTTTGATGTTGGTAGGATCGGCTGTCCCACAATTGGGATCAATTGTTGTTCGCTTGAGCTTTTGATGGTTCAAATTTTGCAAAATCAGTATTTGTACATAAGCTGACTGCTGATGCTCTATTTTTGACTGTTTTATTTCTGTTGTATGTCGCGATCGCAATTTCCAGTTCCGGGAGAAGAGAACTTTCAAGGCCAGTATTATCGTTTTATAATACTACTCCGCGAGTGAGTAAGGCCAAGTTCACGTTATTAATGCAACCACAGCACTTTGCGTGGTAAGCTAAAAGCTTTAGTCAAGCTTCGTTTAAAGTAAATTCAAAAGCCAAGGTAGCAGCCAGAACACGTCGTATGGAATGGATTGTGGAAGCTAGCGTTCAATAGCTAGCTAGCTTTTCTTGTGACATTTTTAAACAATATTCTTCTTTTATAAAGTTAATTCCTATGCCTAGAAATTGATCAAATTCTAAGGATTCTTTCATTTCGAATTCTTCAGCAAATAGATTCTTGATCTCTTTATGTTGCTTTTTATCTTCACTAACTAACAAAAAATCATCCACATAAAGCACTAAGTAAATGATTAAATTGTTATGCTGTCGAACGTAAATACAATAATCATGTTGTGATCGTATAAAACCAATTTTTGACGCAACATCGTGGAATTTTTTATACCAGCACAATGGCGATTGCTTAAGCCCATACAAAGATTTATGCAGCTTCAAAACGTGGTCACTCTTTGCGTCCATACCCTGGGGTACTTCCATATAGACGGTTTCATTCAGCTCACCATTTATGAATGCCGTCTTAACATCCATTTGGGTGATTTCGTAACCCTTGTAGACTGCAATTGACAATACTGTGCGGATCGCTGCAAGTTTAGCAACTGGTGTGTATGTTTCCTCGAAATCAACACTGTATTGTTGCTGACATCCTCTGGCAACAAGTCGCGCTCGATATGTACAGGGTGCTCCATTCTTGTCCGTTTTCAGTTTAAAAACCCATCGACAGCTTATTACTTTCATGTCAGGAGTTCGTTTAACAAATTCAAAAGTATTATTCTTCTCCAAGGAACTTATTTCGTCGTCGATAGCTGTACGCCAAAAAACTTCATCGGGCCTACTTTGTAATTCGTTAAAGGATTTTGGTTCAACTGAAACATTGAACTCCGAAAGATTTATTTGCTCAAAATTATTATTATATTGTAACTTGCCTGGGGCTTTGCGCACCCGAACACTCTGTCTTCCAGGTCCAATAAAATGTTCGTAGTGCGCTCCAGATGACTCTTCATCACTCGCCGACAAAAAATCTGCGTCACCACGACTGCTACTTACAGATTCGTCGTGCGCTGCCTCTTCACGATTATTATCTGCGACGTCTTGATTATCATTGCTTTCGTTGTCAACATTGGGCTCAATTGGAATTGCCCCTTCTGAATATGTGGTGCTCTTAGCAATACAACAATCCTGTGTCTTATCCTCGGTATTGTGAGCTTTAGTGTGCTTGAGAGGAAATTTGGTTTCATCAAATCTCACGTTACGCGCTATTGTGATTTTTCTTGTAGATAGATCCCATAAACGATAACCATTTACTGCATAACCAACCATAACCATCGATTTACTTTTAGAGTCGAATTTAGCTCGTTTGTCCTTTGGTTGCAGAACATACGCTTGACATCCGAAAATTCTTAATTTGCTAATATCCGTCTTTATGCCATACCAAATTTCTGCTGGTGTTTTATTATCAACACTTTTTGTAGGGCTTCGATTTAAAAGGTACGTTGCTGTTAACACGGCTTCGCCCCACATATAATTTCTCATTCCTGATTCGATAAGCATAGCTCTACCTTTTTCTACAACGCTCCGGTTAAAGCGCTCTGCGACGCCGTTTTGCTTTGGGCAATAGCCAACAGTTGTGTCCAATTGGATTCCATTCGTTGCATAAAACTTTTGCTGTTCATTAGACAAATATTCTCTGCCTTGATCACATCGTAAATGTGCAATTTTGCTATTAAATTTTGCAGTTACTGCCTTTTCGAATTTCTTAAAAGTCGCGAACACATCTGATTTTTGCTTAATCAAATATATAAAAGCAAAATGACTGTAGTCATCTATAAAGCTCACAAAATATTTGTAGCCATCATGAGAGGCTGGTGAAATTAGTTCACAGACATCTGTATGAATTCTTTCTAAAATTCTCGTTGTTTTTGGCCTTTGCTTTTGATATGGGAATTCAGCTTGTTTGCCCTTTATACATGGAACACAGTCAGCTTTTTCTCTATTTTTACCAAATCCCATTACCATATTCTTATCTTTCAGTTGGCTCAAATATTCTTGGTTTATATGACCTAACCGTTGATGCCATAGCTTATTTGAATCGCTCATATAAATATTCTCATTAGCCAACAAATTATTAATTAAATTTGCGTACGCTACTGTCTCTGATTTTTTCTTTATTACCTTTCCATTTTCGTCAAAAAACAATTTTAACCCCTTTTCTTGGAGTGATTTGAGCGATAGCAAATTTGCTCTTAATTTTTTTGAATAATAAACACATTTCACACTTATGTTTTTTGTTTTTCCATTCACAAGCGTATATCCTTTAAAATCTCCAACATGTGTTGCTTTTATTTTTCCTCCTTCTTCTGCAGTGCTTATTTCCAATGGTTGATCTAATTGTCTAATATTAGACAATAACGCCAAATTATTTGTCACATGACGTGTACTTCCTGAATCCAAGTACCATATGTTCGGTCTGGCAACACCACTCTCCATCATAAAAGCAATTGCGCTGCTCTCGCGTTCGTTTTGACTGTTGTATTTGTTTCTCTTTCTGCCTGCACCTTTTGCTTTATTTTGTGGACAATTGAAGCTCTTGTGTCCCCTTTTTTTTGCATTTAAAGCATTCTCCGGAAAATACAGCTGCATATGAAATTTGATTATAAGCAACATTGTTGTTGTCCTTAATAGCTTTTTGTCTCATTTCTTCATTAAGTAAGCGTGATTTTGCATATTCCAAGGTCAAGGTGTCGTCTTGCAAGTTTTCCAGTGCCGTTTGTTAAATGACTTAACACCTTTGAATACTTTTCAGTACTAACTTTATTCTTAAGATTTCTTTCCTTATATACACTTACATGCTAGTTCTTATCTACATTTTCTTATCTTTACATTTGTTTGTGGCTTAAAATATATATATGTTTATCCTATCCTAATTCTATTATCTGAGAAAGGTCGCCGTCATATTAGATGCCTGTTTATGTTTGAACTGCTTATCGTCTATCCTGGTTGCTTCGGTTATGTTCTTATCTCATAGCTGCCTGTTTATGTTACAGAAAGGGTCCCCGCCACTATTAGACGATGTCGCCTGTTCATGTTTGAACATTCTGCCGGCCGCGCGAAAGTGCTAATATATTCTTCCTAATTATAGCTGCTCTTATGCAATATGCTAACAATATTAATATTACTATGCATACTAAAATTAATGATGTATGTCCACTGAGGTGATGAAAATCCAAGGCTCTTAGGTGAAGGTGATTTTGCTTGAAGTCATCCAGGTTCTTCTGTACCTTAGCTAACTCATCATTTTTGTCGATTGCAGTAAAGTTAAATAGCCGAATGTCTTCTTTCTTCACTTGAATTATATTCTTAACCCAAATATTTTCAGGATTGTAGTGCATCTCTGACTGGATCTGCTGCGACGATGCTAAAAATACTCCTTTATACCTAGCATTACATCCCTGCTTCAACTCCAGAATGCCTTGTTCTGGCACCGCTACCCACTTTGCCTGCGATCGTCCACATATTATGCTGATATATGTTGCGTTGAATAATTTGAACAGCCATACATTCGGTGCGCCTAATTTTACCCACATATCTTCTTGGTTCACTTGATCGAATATACATTTGTTTACCTCAGCTGGTCTTAAAGGTGAGATCTCGCAGGATCCGTCCGTTGTTGCTTTCCAATGCCAGTTACCATAACATACGTAATTATTTGGTTTCTTTTTTACGCATTGATTTAGCTGTACTTGATTCATGAGAAAATAATGATCTTTTTCTACATTAAATATTAGCACTTCAGATTGTATTTGTGGAATTATAATTGTATCCTCCTTTCGTATTGGTAAGGTAATTATTCGGAAAACTTCTGATACTTCCGGCTGCAATAATGGAATCTCTATATCTATTACCAATCGCTTACCAATTATAATTCCTTTGGCTGTCATCCATCGAAGTACTTCTTGCAGTTCGTTTTCTGATTCCTCGCCTGGAAGCCTTAATTTTGAAGGCAGTTTAATTTTGATTTTCTGTATTTCTTCCTGTAGCTGTAATGGACTTATTAAGAATGGATTAACACGTTGGTGATTAATGTCAATTAGCATGTTTATTATTGACATTTGTATTTCTTTACAGTCTCTTAACATCGTTTCTAACTGCATGGCCAATAAGTTAAATGTCATTCCCGTCTTATACGATCTATGGTTTTGTGCAGTCATATTATGTATCTCCATTATATGATCATTCATTTTTGCAAACTCGGTATTCACTTCTGCCGTTGTTTTCTTTAAGATATTCACTGTAGCGTCTACTAAGGAGGTTTGCTTCTTAATTAACCCATCTATATCGTGTTGGTTGTCCAGTAAGTTCCGCATATTTTGTTCTAATTTTTCGCGATCATCATCATCCATTAACCCAAATAGAATATGATACAGTGATCCTATGCTGCTGAATATTGCTCTTTTCTGTCTGCTATCTGTTATCAATAATCTATTATTTACTTTAAGCATGTCATACCTTCGCTGTAAGCCTGCTGTTATCAAAAGGCATTGTTCATCAAAATTACTTAATTTTGAGCATTGTTCTTTTAGTTTGATGATGTAGTCCTCTATAGCAATTGTTTCTTCTATGTATGGGTCTAAATTATAGTAAACAACTAACCTCCATTTTGATGCAGTAGTACTCATTTTTCCTATTGGATCTAAATAAATTGCGGCGTTGTTCTTCAACTTATTTATATGGACTTCAGGTATCTCTACTGAATTCTCTGTAGTTTTGTTTGCTCCAATCATTGAGATTAATAATATTATTACCATCATCCACATAGTACCAGCAATACCTCCACTATGGTTGCCACGATGTTCTAATCTGATATGATTTACGCTTGATTCATTCCGCTCCGCTTGTTCTTTTACCTGATTCTCTAGAGGGCATATCTTTTGAATTGGCCGTTTCATTGTTCCTTTTGCTGTCTTTAGAGTTACTACTCTAACCTTTCCGTCGGATCCTTTATGAACTTCATCGATTTTCGCCATTGGCCATCTTGATGGTGGTGTGTTCTCATCTCTTACAATAACAAGTTGCCCTTTTTCTAGATTAGTTTTTTCTGTTTTCCATTTTGCTCGTTTCTGTAATGAAACTAAATATTCTTCTTTCCATCTTTTCCAAAAGTCTCGTTTGAGTTTCTGTATTAATTTCCAACGGTCTAAGGAACCTATTCTTTCAGGAAATCCTTTATCTTCTGGACAATCGAGTAATGGACGTCCAATTAAAAAATGGCCAGGTGTTAATATGTCAATACTGTCGATTTCACTTCCCAATGTTCCCAATGGACGTGAGTTTAATACTGCTTCCACCTGACAAAGAAATGTTGTCATCTCTTCAAATGTGAGTTTTGTTTCCCCTATAACTTTTCTCAAATGATTTTTCATGGACTTCACTGCGGCCTCCCATATTCCTCCGAAATGAGGGCTTGCCGGTGGGGAAAAATGCCACTCGATTTTTTCTGTTGCCAACTTTTGTGCGACTGATGTATTATTTCTTACAGCATTTTGATATTCTTCATCTAGGTGCCGTTTTGCTCCTATGAAGTTGGAGCCATTATCTGAATATAAGTGTGAACTCTTACCTCGTCTTGCAAAAAATCTTCTGAGCGTTGCAAGAAACGCTTCCGTCGTCAAATCACTAACTGCTTCTAGGTGTACTGCTTTCGTAGTCATGCACACAAATACAGCGATGTAGCCCTTAAACGCTTTCTGTCCTCTTCCTTTTGAACACCGCATTAATACTGGTCCAGCGTAGTCTACACCAGTGTGCTCGAATGGTAATGCAACATTTGTTCTAAACTTCGGTAAATTTCCCATCACTTGCTCTGCTGCTTTTTGGCTGTACCGAATACATACTACACAGTTATGATAACACTTTTTTAAGGCTTTCTTTATGCCTATTATCCAATATCTTCTTTTAATATACGCTTCTGTTACTGTGTTTCCACCATGTAGAGTAGCCACATGAGCATGTTGAATTATTAATTCTGATAACCTGCATTTATCCAAAATAATTGGGTATTTTTGGTCTATTGGCAACATAGCATACTTTAATCTTCCACCTACTCTAAGGATTCCTTCTTCGTCTATAAATGGTTTTAAATGTATAAGCTTGCTTTTTAAAGGGATTTCCTGTTTTCTTCTCAGTTTCCGTAATTCCTCTCCGAATTGCTGTTCTTGCTGTTGTTTGACTATAATTTTGTTCGCTTCCCAAAGTTCTTTGGAAGTCAAATTCTTAGAAACTGACCGTAAACCTTTCAATTGTTGTGTAAACCGGAGGACGTAAGCAACTATCCTTTCAATTTTTTTGAAATCCGAAACCGTTTCCAGCAGCTTTTCAATGAAGTGATTTCTTTCATTTTCTGTTCTAGTAGCAATTGTTATCGTTATCTCTTCCATCGGTTTTTGTTGAGGCCATTTCTCCTGAGGCTTCTTTAACCAGCTTGGGCCAGACCACCATAATACATGATCTTTTAGTTCTGAAGGGCAAACACCACGTGAAGCTAAATCTGCTGGATTGTCATTTGATTTTATATGTGACCATTTGGCATTTTTAATTTTTGTTCTTATTTCTGTTGTTCTAGTGCGTATAAATTTGTCCTTATTTTTCTCATTCTTGATCCACCACAAGGCTATCATAGAATCGCTCCAGCAAAATACTTCCACTGTCTTAGGAAAATATACTCTTACCTTTTCCATTAATTTCGCCAATAAATGCATACCACATAATTCTAATTTAGGTAACGTCTTCTTATTCTTTATAGGTGACACTTTAGTTTTAGCAGTTAATATTTTTATTGCTGATCTACTTTTTACATATATTACCGCTCCATATGCTCTTTCTGATGCATCCGAGAATCCATGGAGTTGCACTAAACAGTCGTTTTCGTCTGAGACGCTTAGCCATCGAGGAATTTTAATTGCTATTATCTCTTTTAAGCTTTGTTGAAATTTATGCCATTCTATTTTTAATTGATCATTCAATTCTTCGTCCCACTCTAAACCTTCTTGCCAAAGCTTCTGTATAAAAATTTTAGCTCTTACCGTGATAGGTGCTAACCAGCCGATTGGATCGAAGAGCTTAGCTATCTGTGCTAATATGTTTCTTTTCGTTGTATGGGTAATAGTGGGTAGATTAATTAAAAACCTAAAATTATCTTCAGTTGGATTCCACTGTATGCCAAGTGTCTTTGTTGTGTCATCACCATTGATTTGAAGAACTGCATACTCGCTGCCCTGTTTTACAAAACTTAGTAGATGCTGATCATTAGATGCCCATTTTCTCAACTGAAATCCAGCTCCTTCTAATTGGTTACTTATCTTCTCCATGATAAACCTACAATCTTCTCTATTGTTCGCACCTGTCATCAAGTCATCCATGTAAAAATCGTTCCTTATAATATTTCCAATAAGTTGATCCTCGCACTCATTAGCAATTTGATGTAGTGTTTTTACTGCTAAAAAGGGGGCTGCTGCTGTTCCATATGTTACTGTTGTTAGCTTATATTCAGCTAACTTCTGGTCTGGTCGTTCTCTCCAAATTATTCTTTGGTAATCTTGGTCTTCCTCAGCAACTTTAATCTGTCTATACATTTTCTCCACGTCTGCTGTAAGCACATATTTCCATAATCTCCACTTAAGAATTATGTCAAAAATATTTCTTTGTAATCTGGGGCCAATCATCATTATGTCGTTTAAGCTGTATCCATTTGATGTTTTTGCAGATGCATCAAATACTACCCTGACTTTCGTTGTTAGACTCTCTGTTCGAACCACTGCCTGATGAGGTAAATAATATTTCCCTTTCCCTTCTTCTCTTCTATGTACTTTGACCATGTGTCCTAATTTTTCATATTCCCTTAAAAATTTTATGTACTCGCTTTTTATATTTCCATCCTGTTTTCTCTCCATCGATAAGAATCGCGCTATAGCCTGTTTCTTTGATTCACCTAATGTGAAACCTTCTTTAAATGGTATCCTTACAACGTACCTGCCATCTTCATCCCTCTTTGTTGTGTCCATATACATCTGCATGCATAAGTCGCCTTCTACGCTATCATTGTTATCTTCTTGTATTTCTTCAGTTTCCCAAAATTTTTCTATGCTTGATGTTACTGCTGTTGTTGAACTCTTTTTTGATGTTACGTTCTGTATTGAACCGGATATCACCCAGCCGAATATAGTTTTTTGTCCAACAACGTTATTGTGCTTTCGTACACCTTCTTCTATAATTTGTGAATAGAGATCACTACCAATTATAATGTCAATGCGATCTCTTTTATTTAGATTTGGATCTGCTAGTATGTAGTTTTTCCAATCGTCGATTTCAAAGTGGAACGAATCATCCGGCATTGGTTTTATTAAATTAGGTAATACTAGCAGCTGAGCTTTCATCTTGATATTGCTTAAGAACCTTGGCGTAATATCTAACCATACTTTGGCTTTGGCAACTCCTACGGTTGCATCTGATAGTCCAGTCAATTTCGTGTTAATCTTCGTTTTGGCTAAGGACAACATTTGCACCGCCTCCTCTGAAATCATTGAACTCTGTGATCCTTGGTCTATTAATGCACGCAGTAAGCAGTGGTTACCATCGACCGAAACTCCCTGTATCTGTGCTGTTGCTAGTAATACCATCTTATTGTTTGTTTCTTTTTGCGTCATAAAAATAGATTTATTTTTATTATTATTGATGTTCTCTGACTTCTTTTTTATGTGTTTTTCCTCATTGTATTTTCGCGGTTTATAGTCGTCGGTATGCAGAAGTGTGTTGTGCATTCCATTACATTTCCTACACTTTGATTTACACCAGCATTCAGTATTCTGGTTATGATTTAAACATGTTTCACATAGTCTCTTGCTTCGAATATATGCTATTCTATTACCAACTGTTGCATCTAAAAATTTTTGGCAGTTGTACAACCGATGTTTTGTTTTATTACAAAATTCGCAGTTTCGCACTTCCCTGTTTAATTCGGCATGATGTGTATAATTTCTTCTATATTCGTTGTTTAAATTTGTTTTTCCTTGCGACTCTAATGTCTGATATAATTGCTCCAAAAATTCTGTTACATCGATAAGATTCTGTATTTCCCTAGGTTTCTTCACATGTTGTCCATATAACTGCAATCCCTCGTTATCAAGTTTGCGTAGAATCAAGTAAGCAAATATTTCGTCTGCATTTAATTCTTTTGAAAAATAGCTTTTTATTAAATAGATGCATTCCTGTGATGTGTCATATAAACTTTTTACACTAATTGCTGATTTTGCGTCTATTTTTGGCAAATTCAAAATTCGCTCCATCTGCGTTGAAAAATTGACTCTCTTATTTTCATATCTTCTTTTTAAAGTATGCCATGCTTCATTGTAATTTGCTGAAGCTCCTTGTAATAGGTGTGATATAGACATTCGTGCTTCGCCCTTCACACAAGAGCGCAAGTAGTCAAGCTTTATGGATACTGGCATTTCCTCATTTTTGTCTACAATGTCTTCAAATAGCTCTGAAAACATTTTCCATTCTTCTGATTTTCCATCAAATTTGTGTAACTCAACTTGTGGATATCTGGCTGCTATGTTAAACTTCGTCTCACCTGTTTCCAAATGACTTTCAGTTTCCTCCAACCATGCTTGCACATCGATCTCTACTTCGTCGATGAAATTTTCCTCTCGCAGTTTCGTTTCATCTGCTAATGAAAGCTTCATAAGCTGTTCTTGAAGTCGGTTATTCCATCGCTGTATTTTTCCTCTGAAAAACTCAACTTTCTCTTTCTTTGTTTTGTTAGCTTCTTTAAGTGCTTCTCTTAAATTTGCTAGTATTGTCATCGTTCTGTCGATAACTTCTTTATTCGAACATTGGTCCGTTTTATTTTGTGCTTCCTGTGTTTGCATTTCTTGACTGCTTTCTTTTCTGAGTTCGTCAGATCTGCTTTGAATTTGCGGTGCTTCGCATACATTCTGTATCTCTTTATACAGTTTTTCCACTTGCTTGTTCCATGTTTCATTAAAATAGGGAATATCACATATCCCCAATTTCCATAATGCCTTGTCATTTTCTACAAATACCTTGTATTTCTTCTCTACATTTTTTTGTAATTCCTGAATCTTTTTCCTTGTTGTAAGCTTTTTTGCTTCTTCCTCGATCGCTTCTAGCTCCTGCCAGATTGCTATTTGCTGCTCAACTAGTTTTTTATGTGATGCTGACATTTTGCTCATTATTTCTTTTAAATCTGTATTATCTGTTTCCTACCAGTATTGTAGCTCTGGTAACGCTTTTCAATTCACTTTGCTCACTCACTCTGTATGATCTATTCTCTACCAGTATTATAGCTCTGGCAACGCTTTTCAATTCACTTTGCTCACTTTTTAGATCTCTATGATCTGTTCTCTACCAGTATTGTAGCTCTGGTAACGCTTTTCAATTCACTTTGCTCACTCACTCTGTATGATCTATTCTCTACCAGTATTATAGCTCTGGTAACGCTTTTCAATTCACTTTGCTCACTTTTTAGATCTGTATGATCTGTTCTCTACCAGTATTGTAGCTCTGGTAACACTTTTCAATTTACTTTGCTCACTTTTTCTTAGATCTGTATGATCTGTTCTCTACCAGTATTGTAGCTCTGGTAACGCTTATATTTAGTTTCCTCGCTCTCTAGCGACTGGAAAACTTCTTTGTCGGTTTCTAAATAAAATCTAAGTCTCTTACCGCTGGTGGGGGAAAACTTAGTTTTATTTTTTAGAATGATCAAATTTTAAGTCTGGTTCAAATTTCTTAGAGTCTCTTACCACTGGTGGGGGAAAACTCTAAGAATTGCTCGAAGGACCAAATGTTAAATGACTTAACACCTTTGAATACTTTTCAGTACTAACTTTATTCTTAAGATTTCTTTCCTTATATACACTTACATGCTAGTTCTTATCTACATTTTCTTATCTTTACATTTGTTTGTGGCTTAAAATATATATATGTTTATCCTATCCTAATTCTATTATCTGAGAAAGGTCGCCGTCATATTAGATGCCTGTTTATGTTTGAACTGCTTATCGTCTATCCTGGTTGCTTCGGTTATGTTCTTATCTCATAGCTGCCTGTTTATGTTACAGAAAGGGTCCCCGCCACTATTAGACGATGTCGCCTGTTCATGTTTGAACACCGTTATTAACGGTTGAAATTCCTCTGGAAAAGTTTTGAACAAATAATAAATGCATTCGTTTAGCTCAATCTTAGCGCCGGCCGCACTTAATTCACGTATACATTCATCGAATTTGGTGAAATGAATCTTCATATCACTACCCATGTCGTATCTTAAACGATCCAAACGAGTTCGAAGCATATTCTGCTTGGCCATGCTCGTGCCCGAAAAAACTGAATTCAAGGAGTCCCACATCTCCTTAGCAGTTGCCTTGCCTTTGATAAACTCCAAAAGTTTATCGTCGACCAACGATATAACCAAATTCTTGGCTTTAGCGTTTTTGTCCGTCCACGATGCTGCCGCAGCAGCTTCTTCTGGATTAACGGAAACCAAAACGTCTAGCATACCTTGTGCTTCAAGGAAATTTTCTACTCGATATTTTCACGAATCGAAATTTTTGCCATCAAATGGCTTTATTTTTGCAAATACGAGTTCCATTACACTGGGCAGTACTGGGCCCATAACCTAAAGTACTGAAAAAAACGCGCTAGAGAATTTATTATTAAGAACTAAGAAATTCACACGTTTATTAATCCAATGTTTAATTTCGACTGACTACATTCTATCTTCGGTGTTGCCACCTAAATACTTATGCATCGGTGCTGCCATCCAACACGTAGTAAACCCCAAACGACGAATTCGTTCCAGAAGCCGCGTATAAAGTCGCGTAGTTTAGTTTTAAAATATAAGTGTAAATAGTAATAAGTGTTAATTAAAATATAAGTGCAGTTTTGTAATAACAAGTATTAACCCCAAGTAGTGTTAATCCGATAAAGAAAAGTGTGAATAAACAGAGCAACAAAAAGCATAATACCAGGAGTTTTACTTAGTTGTCAAGGGACAACTAAATTATCAGAAGACCACCCGAATAGAACTACAACAAATTGGCGCAGCCGGTAGGAAGTGCAACAACACACCAAAACAGTCACGAACATTTACAAAAGGGCGACGATTAGCACCCAACCAACTCGAAGGGGGAAGGGTAGCTGGGGAAAGGTAGCTGGAACAGCTGATCAGCGTAGCGACAACAACCATCGCAACCAAAGATGGAATAGTTGCAACACTCAAACATATTAATGCAACAAGGCTTGCAACAACATTCAACAAAAACACGAAAATACCTTCAAAGAGATCCGACAAGAGCAACAGTTGAGCAACAAGATTATCGAGTGATAGTGGTGACAAATACACCGTACCTTGAGGTCATGTGGAGACCGAAAATGCAACCGCCATAGAAAGGAGCTACAACCAAAAAATGCAACAAATTCCTAAAAAATCCTAAGAAAGAAGACCATAATTGTTCTTAAATTATACATATATCCAAAATTAGAGACCTTAAATAAAATTCAAAAAAAAAAAAAAAAAAAAAAAAAATAATTTTGGAAACAATAATTAAAATTATACAAATAAAACTAATATGTCAGAACACAACCGAATAAAATAATTTTGCTTAAATGGTTACAATATAAGGCGAAATATACAATCGAAAATTTTAATGCTATTTTGGCAAGTCAAAACCAAATTTGGAGCTAGCTTAATGGGAATCACGTTAGGAAACAAAAATTAAAAGTTGTTTATATTTAAGTTGATAAATAAAGAAAGGTCAACAACGTCGTGTGACTTCAAATACACTGTTGAACAAATTTTAACATTCAATGTAGTTGATTTCAAAGTCGCACATTTTAAGTTGATTAATTGATAATTCAATTATCATTTTATTCGAGTTCAAGTTGAACAAATTTTTATTAAATAATACGTCATACATTCGCAAATGGATGAAATTTCAAAAGGGGTAATAATCGGAATTACTGTTGTATCTAGTATCCTCCGGTAGGATACCAGAACAAACGTAATGTCGTAGATCCTCCTTCGAGAAGGATCACTGACATTGATAGGGGTTGTTGTCGTTAGTCCTTCGATGTGAAGGACCACGGACGCTTGTGCCACGGGCAAGGATCTGCCGACTTTGTGGTCTTACCATTGGGATCCGGCAACCTGCCGTAGTGGATCCCCTCGCCTAGTTACCACGGGCACCAAGGTGCCGCCCTTGTGGTCCTTTAACCTGTCGGGCAATACTGCCGTCTTTCGACAGGTGCTGAAAATAAAACTTGGAGATTATGGTTCTTACTTTTCTTTTATTGTGGTTTATTCCTTCGGCAATCTTCACAGGTTTTAATACTTCCGACTTAATATGTTACTTCAATGCTCACTTAATCTGCAGCTTCAACTGCGTGACTTCACTGTTTAATTACAACCGCAACTGCTTAAATTTAACTGCTAAATTACAACTGCCACTTTCAATCCGAAAGATGGGTTTATATCTCTTCTGAGATTCGTTGTTGGACAGAATCATTTCCGCATCGTTTTGCAATTCTCTCAAGAATTAATTTTGACACTCATTGCAAATTTGGAATGCGATCAAGTTCGCGCGCTGTTCCACTTATTGGAATGCGATCAAGTTCGGCTTTTATCTAGGCCACAGCGGTGTGTGATTCACCTGTACTTTCGAGCTACGCAATTAATAAAGAATGGCCTAGAAGTATGCATTTTGTGCATTGTTAATTACTGGGCCGAAAAGTATGTGGTGATAGCCACGTTAAGTGTTGTAATTACCAGAGCAATGATTCTGACCTACAACATCCCTCCACCCTCGGGGAAGAAAAATTTAGTATCGTAAAACGATATTAAATTTTTCTTGTACATTTATGGTTCGTTGAATTGTGGGTGGGCTTGTGTTCATTTTAGTTTTGCTTATTGTCTACTATGTTGTTTTTTTTTTTTCCTCTCTTTATGAATATCTTATGTAAGTACTATAACTATTATATGATATTATGTGATATTAGCTAATATAATAATACAATTAATTAACAATTACAATCATAATAATTACAATGAAATTAATTATCAATGATGACAATCAATTTTATAATTTGCTATAATATTTCAATAATACAACCGGTAACTGCATTTCTTCGGTGTCGTCTGTGTGTAGGTTGATGATGATTTGATGTTGGTGTTGACCTTGACGTAGCTGTTGATGTTTTTGTTCATGTAACTGTTGATGTTACTGTTGACGTTGCTGTTGATGTACACCCCGCTGAATTCATGTCTTCTTCTCGGTGTGTTGTGGGAATTTTGTTGCTGCTGGGTAGCTGGCGTGGTTGTTGCTGTGTTGTAGTGACTATACTCGGAACGGCCGTTGTTAGCTATCGACCTTAGTTCCCGTTATTCTGCTGGTACTGTTCGGTTGTTCGTTGGTTATAGTGTCGGTTGTCCCACAATTGGGATCAATTGTTGTTTGCTTGAACTGTAGTTGATGGTTGAGATGTTGCCAAGATCATAATTTGTAACATCTTGCTACATCATCTTCAACATTTTTTTCCTTGTCGATAGTGGTGATACGTTTTTAAATCGTTGTCTCTTGAGGTAATGCTGTAGAGTGTGATTTGTGCCACGGAAGAATGTACTGGCGAACCTGTGACTGCATTAGTAGTTGTCCACTAGGTGCTTCATCGCCGCGACGTTGTGATGCTATCCCTTACGCTTAACGTAACTTTCGCTTGAAGTTAAGCTGCTAGGCTGCCATCATGATTCACGATGATTTCGCTGTTGCATAGCCACTGGTAATGTAATTAGCTGCTGCAAATGGGTTAGCTCTCTATTTTGTTGCGTGTCTCATTGCGGTGGTTTTGGTCTCCACGGGACCTCACGGTACTGTGTATTTGTCACCAATATCACTTGATAATTTTGAGGTTCGACTGTTGTTCAAAATTTGTCGAATTTCTTTGAAGGTAGTTTGGTATTTTTGTCGAATGTTGTTGCATTGATACGTTTGATTGTTGCAACTATTCCATCTTTTCGTTGCGATGTTTGTTTTCGCTACTCTGCTCAGCTGTTCCAGCTACCCTTCCCCCTTCGAGATGGCTGGGCGCTTATCGTCGCCCTGTTGTCAACATGTTGTGGTGTGATGTTGCACTTCTGCTGTTGTGATGGGTGTACATCAGGACGGGTGTCAGGTTCTCTGCATGATCGGTTCTTATTATGTATTTTACATTTTTTACTCATGCTTACGTATTAAAATTTTACATATTTTAATTCTTTATTTATATTTTTACCATAGATATGTCGGTTGAATATAATTTATTTAATACCAATTTAAAATAAGGTGAATTTCAACTAAAATTTAATTAATGTATTTTAGTGCTAATAAGATAAAGTTATTTTGTTTCAATTATAATTTTTTATATAGTTTCTATTTTATTTTAAGAAATATTAGTTTTTCTTTTTAATCAATTTAAGTGCATTTCTCACCTTTTTTCTAATAACTATATGTTCTTTCCTCTTTCCTTTTAATTTTCTTAATTTCGTATTGAAGGTACATATTTTATTCTAAATTACAATTTAATTAACTTTTAAATTACTTTTATCTATGTATCTATATGTGCACATTATTATTTATAATTGTACCTTAAATTTCGTGTATAACAACGCTTTCATTATTTACTTTTGTTTTTTGCTTTTGTTAAAAATGATTTACTTTTGTTTTTGCTTTTTTTTTTTCCCTTAATCGCTTAAACTGACACTGCATTCTGTTCGTGTTCAGTTACTCTACTTCTACACCTGGTTTGTTGCGGTGTTTGCGTTAATCGCTTAATTCTTGCATATGTTCTATTTGCTACGTTTTTTTTTTTCCTTTTTTTTTTTCTCTTTATTGGTCAGTTTACATATCTTATGGCTTAGTGACCTACTGTACATGTGCGTATGTCTGTTTTGTGCTAACCTAGTGTATTTGTATGGTATGCATGAACTAAATCTTCAGGCATAATTTCGCGTGTGCAATTATTAATATTTGTAATTGCAACCGCGATGTAATTTATTTCATTCGCGTTTCGTACTGGATTTCCGGGTTGGGTTCTTATAAATACGCTTGGTGCTGTAGTGAATTCATTTAGTAACCTTCAAGTAGTTAAAGTTAAAGTTAAATCCATTAGCTAGGATGCCGCGATACCCCATACCCCATTACCGGTTCCCCGTTGGACTTTATACCAAGGAGTTGGTAACATTCATAAGGACCGATGCATGGGATTTGGAACCCATCATCCCCGTGCTGAGTGATCTTGAGGAGGTGTTTGATGCTAACCCCACTGAGGAGTGGCTCCTTTTCCTTGTCGGAACCCTTCAGATGTTGCGCCGATCCTGGCCGGAGCTGCCAGCGCTGTATCCCTGTTTGCAAGAGCTGATTGATTAGCCGGTGTATTGATTAGCCGATGTATTTTATGAATAATAAACAATAAAAAAAAATAAAAATCTTATTTCGACCTCTTTTCTATTTTAATAATGCTGTAAGAAGTTTGGATTTGGATTTGGGTACGTGATATTGGATTGGTAACCTACCATTTATGTTATAATTACTCTTTATTTTGTGCATGTCGACACCGTTGTTGTGGTGTCTTGGTGCTTGGCCCGCTAATGTAATGTAATGTTTTCCGGATACGAAGTTCATTAATTTTAAAATTATCTATTTATTGCCTACGTAAAAAAAATCAAATTCTATAATAACATTTTAACAATTATTTTTCATATATGGGCCCTGAAGTTGTGGTCCTCGATCGGTTGTTCGTAAAGGCCCACATGTTGTTTGTTTTGTGCTATTTGGTTTGGTGGTTTTGGAGGATCGAACGGTGGTATGCTTGGTTGATTCACTGGCAGTGATATTGATGAAAATGGCAGTGATATTGATGGTTTTGGTGGTGCCAATCTTCGCTGTGAACTGTAATCGCTCCCTGCATTATTTCTCCTCCTTCTACAAATCATTATTAGTACTCCTATTCCTATTAATAACAAGAGTGTTCCTGTCCCAATGACACCTGTGGTTTCCAATACTGTCTGTTTGCTACTCAAGTGGATGATACTTTGTTCCTGCGTAATTTCCTTCCTTAATTCCTCGATCATTTTTCCTCCCGCTGCTATTTTCGCTTTTACCTCCATGGTATCCGCTAGACTGACCGGTTTGAGCCTGTATTCGGAGATATCCGTTTTAATGGTTTCTGACCAGTTGCCCCGGAGAGCGTTGATCAGTATTGTGTGGTTCTGAGTCTTGTGCACCCCGCCTATTGTCGATTTTGCGTTGTCTTCGTAATTTAGAACTATGTCCATCCCATGGACTTCGCAATTCTCTTGTATTTCAATACGACCAAATCCTGAGACCGTTACTGCGGTGGTTCCATTTTTACATTTAATATCAAATTTTTGTTCCCTCCGGAGGCTGTACAGCCATGCGTTTGGAGCGTTCAATTTTAGTATTAGCCCTTCACTCGCTGGTATGGCCACTTGCTTGCAGACCTCCTTGTTCAAGTTGTTATGATGTAATAGCGTTATCTCGCATACATCGCTGTTCCCTGTTAGGGACTTTCCTTGTGTTTTGCATACTCTTATTACCTCTTGGTCCATTTTCCCTTCAGCCTTCTGTATTGAGTGGCATTCATTTAGACTACTCTGTGATATCCCGATAAACTTCCACTGCGTTTTTGATTCCGCTAGGTAATCATAAGTTACCTGTGTCGTTATATCCCACTTATCGTTTACAAAAATGGGAATGGGGTACGCTTTTAGCACGTTATATCGTTCATCTTTCGGTAGCGGAATCCTCACTGCTACTATGAGACCTTCCGCGCCTCGAAATGCTTTGACCGTGGCCATTTGATGGATGTCGAGATTATCTTCCAGTACCCATACCGCTTTGTTCGTCAAGTCTAAAGTTTTCGCTGCCTCTTTTAGTTTTTCGTCGCTTATCACAGCTGGATGCAGCTTTCCGCTATATAGGTCATCTATTATTGCCATCTCTATCAGCTGTTGCCCCTGTATTTCGATGAGGCTCGCCTCCACCGCTGACTGTACCTGCACCATTCTCAATCCTAATTCGATATTTCCCAGTTCCTTTCTTGCCATGTCGTTTACTTTATTTTGCTCTTCCACGGTGTTGTTTAGTTCCCCTTGTAGTGCATTTATTCTTTCGACGGCCGCCGTTATTGGTTTCGCCAGTGCTTTGTAACTTGCTTCCATCACCGTCACTTGTTTTTCCATTAGATTATAGTGGGTGTGTTGCGCAACGTCCAGTTCTTGCAGTTGACGATAGACCTGATTTGCATCCTTTTGGTCCATTACGCCGAACGCCCAGTTTAGTGCTTCCCCTACGAAATTTAGTGCCCGTTTGGTTCTTTTCCTAGAAATTGCGGCGTTTATTATCCGCTCGTTCTCCCTCAATCTTGTTAGCACTATCCTCATCGTACCATCCATGGCTCCGCATATGTTTTTGAAGTTGGCAAGTAATAAGTCCTTATTTATTTTATTGCACGTACCCTTGAGCTCTGTTGTGTAGTCTTCCAACTTGTCTACCAATGAAGCGTAATCGAATGGTTCGAAACGTGTGAATAGTGTCCAGTCGCTATTATAAAACAACGCCTCTCCTAGGGATTCGAAGAATATGGGGGTTGGAGGTATGTCCTCAAAGACTACCGGTGCTGCGGTGGCCCAGTTCACGATCAATAATATCCAAAGGCCTCTCATTTTCCTGTTTGTTCCTTTGGCGAAATCACGAGGTTTCTATTCTATTTGTGGAAAAGTATCTATTAGTTTTTTCATGTATTTTTGTCGTTGTGTTTTATTCCTAATACGGTGCCTATTTTAATTTTCCTATTACTTACATGATTACCTAGTTAATCCTATTTTCCCGTTAATTGCTACTTTTGTAACCCGTATATTACCAATTAAAATAAATACAAACTAAAAGTTCAATTCAATTTAAAAATTTCAATTTACGAAAGCAATTGCTCAAATATTAACCATGAATTTATTTTGTTATAAGTTTTTCCTTTCGTTCCTTTCCTTTCTTTCTTTCCTTTTCCTTTTGTCTTATTTAATATGTCTTATTATTGTTTGCAAGTCATTCATATCTATTTATTCTATCATATTCTATATTAATTTATTTTGTCCTACTCCTAATAGCGTGATTTTGTGAATAACTTAATTTAATATCTCCTAACCTGTTAACCTGTTTTCTTAGTTTAAGTAATTTGATTCCTACGTTATGGTCTAGTTAACCCTAATTTCTACTTAATCGCTATTATATAACTTAAGTAAATTATTGTGGAATGGTTTTTCTCTTCCCTTAATATTTAAGACTGTCGTAATTGGACTTTTAATTCTTTCTACCCTATATGGCCCTATCCATATGGGAGAAAATTTATTTTTCCTAGTTTGGTTCTTAATTAACACCCTATCTCCTACTCTAAATTCCACTAAATTTAATTTATTGTCATACTGATTTTTGGCCACCCTTTTAGCCATTTCCTGATTTCTCCTCACTATTTCGTGAGCTCTTTGAATTTGGAATTTCAAAACTTTATTCGGATCTTCGGCATTATATACCGGACTACACTTCCTTTTTAAATTAGTCGGCATTTCTATGTCGAATCCGAATAAGGTACGAAACGGAGTTTGCTTGGTCGTAATGTGGGGTGTGTGGTTGTGAACGTGCATTGCTGCAGTTAACCATTGATCCCAATTCGAACCATCTTCTTTAGCAAAACTACGTAAATATTCCGCTAAAGGTCTGTGGCTTCTCTCTAATGAGCCATTAGCCTGTGGATGGTAAGGCGTTATGTGTAATTTTTTTATACCTAATAATTTGCACGTATCTGAGAACAATTTCGAAATGAAATTAGTTCCGTTATCCGTAATAAGAATTCGTGGAATTCCGTAGCGCGTAATTACTTCGTCATAAAAGGCCCTGGCGACAGTACTTGCTTCCGCGTCTGGGATAGCTGTACACGCCATAAATTTCGAGAAGTCATCTTGAAACGTTAAAATATATTTGTTACCCGACACAGTTTCAGGTAGAATACCTACTATGTCCATGTAAACTTTGTCAAATGGCCTCATTGGTGTATCTGTCAGCACCATGGGCATTTTTGTCAATTTTGAGCTTTTGTTAGCTTGGCACTTAGGACAGTTTTTTATATAATCCTTGATTTGTTTTTGCATTCCTGGCCATCTGAATTGTCCCCGGATTCTTAAATACGTTTTCACCGCACCCTGATGTCCTCCCAGTGGTGAATTGTGAAAGTCTTTAATCACTGTTTCTATTTGTTTCGGGTCGGACAGCAATGTTGCTGTGTTATTTTTTTCGTTTCCTGGTTCCTCATCATCTTTATCTATTTCTACGGGTGTTCCTTGTTGTTGATCTTGGTTACCTGTTTTTGTTTTTGACCGTGTTTGTACGGCTCCTATTGTTTTGTGTTTCTCCTGAGGAATTCTACTTAGCGCATCTGCGTTTAAATTTTTCTTTCCTGGCTTATATAGAATTTCGAAGTCGTATTCCGATAATTTATGCCTAAATCTTGCCAGTCTTGAAGTTTGGTCCTTTAAATTGGCTATTCCCTTTAATGGCTGGTGGTCAGTAAAAATTTTGAAATGTCTGCCTAGGAGATATGCTCTAAAGTTTTTTGTTGCCCAAACTATCGCTAAGAATTCCTTCTCTATTGTTGAATATCTCTTTTCTGTGTCGCTCAGCGCTCGGCTAGCGAAAGCTATTGGTCTATCTTCGCCTACTTCTCCTTGAGAAAGAACCGCGCCTAACGCTTCATTACTTGCGTCGGTAGTTAACAGAAATTCTCTCGAAAAATCTGGATATGCCAAAACTGGTGGTGACATGACTGCTTCTTTTAGTCGTTCAAATGCTTGCTGGCATTCTTCTGTCCAGATAAATTTTGCGTCTTTACGTAATAATTTGTTAATTGGCAGCGCTATCTTAGCTGTGTTTTCAATAAATTTTCTGTAGTAATTTATTAGTCCAAGAAATGCTTGTACTTCTTTTCTATTCCTCGGAACTCCTATGTTTTTCACACATTCTACCTTGTAGGGATCTGGTAAAGCACCATTTTCCGAGCATTTGTGTCCTAAATAAACTATTTCCTTTCTCAAAAATTTGCATTTCTCTGTATTCAGTTTTAAATTATGTTCGCGTAATTTCTGTAATACTGAACATAATCTTTGCTGGTGTTGTTTCAGATTTCTACCGTATATCACTATGTCATCTAAATAAACAAAACAGTCTATTCCTTGTAGACCTGTAAGGATATGATTCATTATCCTTTGGAAAGTTGCTGGGGCACCTGTTAGCCCAAATGGCATTCGATTAAATTCGAAGTGCCCTAGTCCTGTACTAAATGCTGTTTTTTCCTTATCTCTGTCGTCGATTAAAACTTGGTGATATCCACTTGCCAAATCTAACGTTGTAAAATATCTGCTATGGCCTAATTGCTCTAAAATTTCGTCGATGCGCGGAATTGGAAAAACTTGTTTGATTGTGGCTTCATTGAGTTTCCTGTAATCTATTACGAGTCTCCACTTTTTCTCGCCGTCCTTGCCACTTTTCTTGGGCACTAAAAGTAACGGTGAGTTCCATAGTGATGTGCTATGTATGATTATGCCGTCATCTAGGAGTTTATTCACTTGTTTATTTATTTCCTCCCTATGTATTTGAGGTAATCTATATTGTTTTCTATTTATTGGCGGTTGATCTGCGCCTGTTGGAATTTCGTGTTTCAATACACTTGTAAACGAGAGTTCGTCTCCGTCTAATAGGAAGACGTCATGAAAAGATTTTACTATTTCCTCTATTGAATTCTTTTCTTCAATATTTAAATTTTCATCTAACTCAATTTCATTGAGCAATTCATTTATTCTTCTTTTGGCATCTATTTTGCCTATACTATTAATTGACTTAGTACTTTGTATTGTGTACTCGTCGAGATTTGTGAATTTTGGTTTAAATTCGCTATTTATTTCGTAATCATATTCTGTCGTATTTAATATGGGAACATAAACCGTATTATCCTTTACATTTACTAATGTATCTCCTATGTAGATTCCTGGATCTATTTCTTCTTTATGAATTACCACATTCTTAAATTTTGTACGAAGTTTTAATTGTACTATCGTAATTGTTCTTGCATCAACTGGTATGTACTGTTGTTTGCCTTCCTTCTCTATCTGCTCGATAGTTTTTATCGGTACTTCTAAAATAACCTCTTTCTTTTCATTGAAGAGTGTTAAAATCTTTTCCATAGTATTTATAATGGAGTTGTTCCACAAATTATCTCTTCCTAATATGCCGTCTGCTGGTACTCCTTGTCTAAGTGACACAACGTGTAGCGTTAAACGTAAGGACTGTACCTCATTATGACATATAGTAGTTGATCCTTCTGTGGTCACACAACCTCCAAATGCTCCGCTTAAGTCTTTCCTATTCGACTTGTCTATTTTTGTGCTATCTTTTATCGCACACCTCTTAATCAGGCTTGTATCTGCCCCTGTATCTACCAGTAAAATGAGTTTTCCATTATTCGCCTCTTCGCAAGGTAATTCAATGAACACGTCATTTAGCTGGGTTTGAGTGCAGTTAGATACTCCTGGTTCCGTATTTCTGCTGTTGCTCGCTAACTTATTCCTTGAGCACGGTATCCGTATATTTAAATTTTGGTTTTTATCTTTCAACTTAATTGGCATCTCTAAATCAACTGTTTCTCCAAACGTATGATTTCTCTCCGTTACGTTGTTTTTCTTATTATTATCAGTCCCTTTTAACTTGATATTAATTTTTAAGTCTCTTGAAGGTGGTAACGTTTCAACAATCGCTTCCGATGTCGGACTTACGGTTACCACTTTATTCGTTAAAGTTGGTAACGTATCCACAACCGGTTCGGATGTATGAATTACTGTTACTCCTGCATTTGGCCTTAAGTTACTAATATTTTTGGGTTCCCAGATTATTGGCCTATTCTGGGCCCTTGGGAGTTTCCCGGACTATTACTTTGTAACGATTCCCAATTTCTTTTTGCCTCGCAATTTTTTATCATATGTCCTGGTCTATTACACCAATGACATATCGTTTGGTTTGCTCTGTTCGGCTGATTCCTCTGCAATCCGTTCAGTGTAGTTGGGTTAGGATTTATTGCCCGTTTTTGGTTCCCGTTCTGCTGGAATGGGTTCTGAGGCCAATTCTGCTGTGGTCGGTTTGTTTGCCAGTTTTGTTGGACTTGGTTTGACTGCCAATTCTGATGAGGTCGGTTCCATTGCTGATTTCCTTGACTTTGGTTGTTAGTCCTCTGATTCTTATTGATGTATTCACTTCTGTTGTTGACCTTGTTGTCACACCTCCAATTCGTCTCGTGTCCATATTTTAAACACTTCTGACAATATGGCGTGTTCTTGCGAGTCAAACAATCGTCTCTGGTATGACCTCGCTTGTTACAAAATGAGCAAATTATTTTATTCGTCGCTCCTTGTGTAGTATTTTGTACCGAAGTTGGTTGCCTGGCAAATTTTCCTCCTGAAGATATGCCCTGACTTCCCTGTTGAGTTTGCTCTTGTTGTTTATACGGCATGGTGGCAAAACGCGTTGCATTCATATTAATGCTTAAGTGGTCTGTGTGGAGGAGACTACTGTTTTCTATGGTTTCGAGTGCCTCTATGGCTAATTCTACCATTTGTTCGAGGTTCTTCTTCGTAACATTGAGCATATAAATTCTCAATGCAGCGTTCTTTAATCCTGTTTTAAAGGATTTCTCTACGGCTCCTTCCACCATACTCAAAAGTGCCATATCACCGTTTCCATTATATTTCGTTCGCACTAACTCTACTGCCTGTGTTCGTAGGGTGGTTAGGCGTCTCGCAAACTGTCGTATATCTTCGTTAAGTAGCTGGCTACAACTTTGGATACTTATTATCACTGAGTCTAAGGATATCGCTGGCAAATATGCATTTTTTATTGTGAGGTAGAATTCCTCGAGGGTATTGAAGCGTTGTGACCTCACTAAATCATAGGCATCCCCATGTAACCTCTGCTTAATGCAGTCTATGTAGTCCTGAATGTTGTCCGGACCTACATCTCTTGCGGCTAATTCGCACCCGTGTATGAATTTATACACTTCGCTGCGTAAGTCTGGCGAATGTGTTCCAGAAAAGAGCGGTACCAGCCTATTTGTAATTTTAGCTATTTCTCCTATACCCATTTTGATTTGTGTTGCCACTAATGGTTTAAATGTAGGAAATGAAACTGAATTATATTCCCTTGGACTGGGTATGGCTTGGGTAGGTTCCTTATGGTATAGTGATTGTTCGTGCGCTAGCTCTATTTCCTGTTGTAGGCGTCTATTTTCCTCTTTAAGTTCTTGTATTCTAGCATGCGCCTTTTCTAAGGATGCACAGTCCTCTCTTGATTTTTGTGCTGATTCCTGTTCTAGCGTTTTATTTAATGTTTCTTCTGTTAAACCCTTCTTCTCTAATAATTTCCTTAGTTGTTCGTTCTCTTCTTCTAAGGTCTTTAGTATGTTTTCCTGAAACTTTCTTTCCTTTACATAAGTATCGAACTTATTTTTTAACGCGTTGAATTCTGATAAACAGTCCCGTAAACTTTTATCTTTGTTTTCTATTATATTTTTTAAAAACACTAGCAATTCCTCTATTAATGCGTCTGCTTTTTCTACAGTTGATATTTCTCCTAGTGTGTCTATTTTAGTTTTTATCAACTCTAAATATTCTTTATTGGAAACGGTATTTTTTAATATGTTCCAAACTTTTGTCACTAGTTCTCCTACCTGTCTCTTCAAATCCCTATGGTCTTTTTCTAATGCTAAATATGCTTGTTCGTGAAGCGATTCTGCCATTAATTATCCTATACTTATTTTTCCAAGTATTTATTTTGGATATTTCATAATCAATTAAAATTTTAATTGCTTTTCTTCAAGCAATTAACTTTTGCTTATTCAGCTTTAATCATTGACACCCTTTTGTCTGAACACGTTGTAAACATTCGTACGCTTATATATATTATTTTTATAATATTTTTTCTTTTTGTTGTAATTCGAGCTCGTGGCTCAATTCTGTTCGCCCGGTGCCTGACGTACGTTTTGTTTTTGTTATTTCTTTGTTAGCGTTTTGCTACCATCTGCCGCTCGATAGCAATTTTGTCGCTTCTGGCCTTGCTTGAAGTTCAAGCTCAAGTTTGTGACCTACTTCTTGTTGCAATGAGTTTCTTGCAATTAAGCATAATTTATTTTATTTATTGGCTTGCAGCTATCGCTGTTAGCCTGGTCGCTATGAATTAATAAAAGTAACGAATATGTTTCGTGAATTCTTTTTATTTCCAAAACTTCCACTTCTACTAGCTAAAAATTTCTAACGCATTTTTGATTATTTGATTTAAATTACAACTTGATTTTATTCTAAAGTTACTTTCCATTTAAACTTTTGATTTCAATTGAAATTTGTGTTTCAATTTCCTCATTTAAATTGAATTTCATTCTGTTTCGTCTCCAGCCAATATTAAGTTAATTTAAAGTCGTTTAAAACTACAACTTTTTAACTTTAAAATTGCCTAACTTTCGATACACTTTTATTTCCCTTAATTCCTGCTTGCTTTATTTCACTTACTTTTAATTTAAGGCTTAATTTTTAGTTAGTTTGAAATTTTTTCACTTTTTCCTTTAAAATTGTTTTTCATAATATTCAAAAATTAATCCACTTTATCTATACTAAATAATTTATTAAACCTATGAAATAGCTTCCCGAGTGAAAAGGGTCGACCTCAGTAAAGATTTTTGTCCGGCTAATGCCTAGGACAAGGAGACAAGTTTGCCGTGCAATTAAGCTGGCATCCTTTTGATGAAACCGATGATTTAGGGACCTGAAAGTTATTTTATGTTTTATATAATATATATAAAATAATATATTTGCTATAGTAATACAATTGAATTCTTTTAATTCTACTACTAATCTTTTTCACTCTTTCCTATTATTTTATTCTACTTTTATTTTTCAATTTTCTAAAATTATTACTTCATTTTTCCAAAATTTCTCTGCAAAATTCATTCTTTATTCAATTCAATTATTATTTCACTCTTCCAAAATTTCTCTGCAAAATTTATTCATTATTAAATCATTGTTCCACTTTTCACTATATTTTTTTTTTCTTGATGAGAAAAGAAATTTAATTTGTTGTGTTTAGTTAAATTATTTTAATTTCATCAATAGAATCCTTTTCATTTGTATCTTCTATTATTTAATTCTTATTTTTCATTTCTTTGTTCACTTTTAATTTTTCCTTCGCTACTAATCTTTGTTATATCACTTATCTTTTAAGTAATCTAAACTGCTATTCTTATTTTTAATTTCCGTATTTTATTTTTACTCACTTTTTCCCTTCGAGCGATCCTCGGCTCGAAAATCCGGCTGCGCCAAAATGTTGTATCTAGTATCCTCCGGTAGGATACCAGAACAAACGTAATGTCGTAGATCCTCCTTCGAGAAGGATCACTGACATTGATAGGGGTTGTTGTCGTTAGTCCTTCGATGTGAAGGACCACGGACGCTTGTGCCACGGGCAAGGATCTGCCGACTTTGTGGTCTTACCATTGGGATCCGGCAACCTGCCGTAGTGGATCCCCTCGCCTAGTTACCACGGGCACCAAGGTGCCGCCCTTGTGGTCCTTTAACCTGTCGGGCAATACTGCCGTCTTTCGACAGGTGCTGAAAATAAAACTTGGAGATTATGGTTCTTACTTTTCTTTTATTGTGGTTTATTCCTTCGGCAATCTTCACAGGTTTTAATACTTCCGACTTAATATGTTACTTCAATGCTCACTTAATCTGCAGCTTCAACTGCGTGACTTCACTGTTTAATTACAACCGCAACTGCTTAAATTTAACTGCTAAATTACAACTGCCACTTTCAATCCGAAAGATGGGTTTATATCTCTTCTGAGATTCGTTGTTGGACAGAATCATTTCCGCATCGTTTTGCAATTCTCTCAAGAATTAATTTTGACACTCATAGCAAATTTGGAATGCGATCAAGTTCGCGCGCTGTTCCACTTATTGGAATGCGATCAAGTTCGGCTTTTATCTAGGCCACAGCGGTGTGTGATTCACCTGTACTTTCGAGCTACGCAATTAATAAAGAATGGCCTAGAAGTATGCATTTTGTGCATTGTTAATTACTGGGCCGAAAAGTATGTGGTGATAGCCACGTTAAGTGTTGTAATTACCAGAGCAATGATTCTGACCTACAACATTACCATAGATTGAAACATTGAAAAGGAGTTATTTTGGTTATTTTAAAACCCAAAATTAGAAGTTAATCATTTAAAGTAATGCGCTTAGAGACTTCATATCGGTTGGAGAATCAAAGCAAAGTTAGATTCGTTGTTTCAAATTCGTTGAAAATTTTGACGCTTCGTTTCTGCTTGAAACAAAGCAGCGGACGTCAGCGTACAGACGAATAAACAGATGTACAGCGACTGTTTACTGCACGCTCGGTAAACGAAGCGAACATGAAATCTAAACAGGTTAAGGAAGTTGAAACTTCGTATTAAGAATTTTAATGGTTTCTCAATCCAAAGTACTACGAGTAGTATAAAAAATTAATCGTTTAATGAAACGATTAAACGATAATTGGTGTCGCTAAGTAATCGCTTTAATAAAAATTTAAGTACGGAAAATTGGGAAAAATTTACAGATACAAGACATATGTACATATTAACCGTAGACGCACGTTGGGGTCGTTTTCGACCAAAATTCGATTTCAAAATAGTATAACTAATAGATTAACGGGAATAAGCAACTGAGACCTTTTGACTTTTAATCTTTTTGGAGTTTAAGCATAAATTTAGTAGTTTTGCTTTTTAAGCTTTTTTTAAAAAAAAATAAATCGACAATTACAAATTAAGTATGCTAAGGGTCGTTTTCGACCCCAGTACAATAATGTTGATTTTATTTTATTAATTTCAATTAATAAGTAAAATCTTAGTGTTTAATATGAAATCCAAATTTTGTCTGGTCTGGCAACACACAAAGGCGTTAAAATTGCGTTAATTTCAGCAACACTGTGCTTACATATGTCAAAATTGTTACCGTTATTCGTTAGTCGTAAATCAATTGGTAGTGTGTAGTTATTGTATGAAATAATTATGTCGCGTCTAACAGAAGAAGAAATTGCAAAATTGATTGCAGAGGAAAGCGAAAGCGATGCATTTAATGAGAGTGAAGAAGAATATGAGCCAAGCCAAGCGCAATTAGAAGAATACGAGGAAAGTGAAAATAATTCTTCAGATGAAGGGAACGTCTCCCTTGCAGTGGATAACCTTTTTACATCAAAAAACAAAATAACTTGGAGTCAAAATCCTCTTCAGTCAACGGGTAAAGTTTTGTGTCCATATTTTTTGCTTGATGAATATCACTTGAAAGATATCTTCATATTTTTCACAAAACTGGGAACAGGTCGTGCACAGAGCTGTAACGTTTTGAATTTACATCCTGGGGTTACGCGTTACTCAACTTCACGTGTCAAAAACCTAAAAGATTCTTTTCTGCTATTTTTCCCGGCTCAAATTGAAAATATTGTATTACAAAATACTAATGAATATGGAATGCATAAATACGAAGAAAAGCACAGACCAATAGATCGCGATTTACTCCATGCATATTTTGGCGTTCTGCTTCTGGCCGGCGTATATAGGTAATTCATTGATGCAAATATATATGTACATACTTCACAGTATTCAAATTCAATTTCATAGGGCAAAAAATGAGAACATCGCGAATTTGTTTGATGCAAACTACGGACGTCCAATTTTTAGAAATATTATGTCGAAAGAAACCTTCATTCAAATTACGTCTATTTTACGCTTCGACAACCCATTCACCCGCCGCCAAAATATGTCTCTAAACGACAAGTTTGGTCCGATTCGCACACTTTGGCAGAGATGGGTCGAACTTCTGCCAATGTTCTATAATCCAGGCGAATATGTAACAGTGGATGAGCAACTTTTGGGTTTCAACGGACGATGCTCATTTAGTCAGTATATTCCAAGCAAGCCCGAAAGGTATGGCATTAAGTTTTGGATGCTGGTTTGCTCAAAAACATATTATGTATGGAACGTATAGCCCTATTTAGGCAAACAACCAGGAGCTAAGCCAGAGCAAAATCAAGGCCAAAGAGTTGTCCTGGATTTGGTTGAAGGCCTGAAAGGTCATAACATTACTATGGACAATTTTTTTTCGTCCTATGAACTAGGACAGAAACTCTTGTCAAAGAAAATTACAATGGTGGGAACACTACGAAAAAACAAAACAAGCATTCCGCCAAAACTTATTGATTGCAAGAAAGCTCCCTTGTATTCGTCGATTTTTGCTTTCACTAAGGATACGACACTGGTCTCCTATGTGAGTAGAAAAAAAAATTGTACTATTCTACAAAGTACTATGCATAGAGATGCTACTGTTGGAAGTGAACCAAAGAAATTGCCGGAGATAATTGATTTCTACAATAACACAAAAGGCGGTGTCGATATTGTTGACAAAATGATCTCAACGTACAGTTGCAAACGAAAAACGAATCGCTGGCCAATGGCGGTTTTCTCCAACATTATTGACATCTCAGCACTCAATGCTTTCATTATTTGGACAGCCATAAATCCTGATTGGAATAGAAGCCAGACCTTTCGCCATCGTAAGAGGTTCCTGCAAGAATTAGGGTTAAGTCTGGCACAACCGTACATGGAAAAAAGGACAAGGAAACGACGGGCTTTTGACAGCATTGACGATAATGGTCCAAGTACGTCGAAACAGTTGGGAGTGCCCAATGTGCCAGTAAAGAAACGTGCAAGGTGCGCCTTCTGTGTCGCTGAGAAAAGAAAAGGATTAGAAAACAAAACAGAACTAGTATGTTCATTTTGTTTAAAAAATATTTGCAAGCGGGAGCATAAGAGAAATGTTTGTCTGTCCTGCCTTGCAAAAAATAAATAAATATTTTTTGTGTACTCTTTTCCTCTGTTTTCTCTAAAAATTTTGTTTAATTTGGACGGAAATTATATGACGGGTCGAAATCGATCCAAACGTAAGATTCTTAAGTTTTTTCTACCGTGCGTCTACGGTTAATAAAATAAAAACCATTAAACTATTTTTCGTTCGTTTAATTAACCCTTCTGTCAACGGATAGGTCTGGCCAGACCTTTTCCAATTTTGAGAGCGAGTTGGAAAAAAACTGTTAGAGGTATCCCCATGAAACTTCCTGACTTTGTCAATTAACTAATTATCTGCCTAAATTTTGAAGAATCATGAAGATATATTGAATAGAACGGGAGTTGTAACTATTTTTTCAACTTTATACCTTTCGTCAACAGATAGGTCTGACCAGACCTACATATAACTTCAGGCGAAATATGGCGGAAAAACTTATTTTTTATTTAGATAGCTATGATTTTAGGTTTTTCACATAAGGGTAGACAATAAAATCAGGATGGGTGCAGATGACTGAGGTCAATATAAGAAAAACCCCTCATTATGCTTACTAGTAAAAAATAAAGGGATTTTGGATGGATATTTCCGATGGTAAAAAATGTATAAAAAACAATGTTGTTAAAGCAAATACTTTTTTACCTGTTTTACTAAAAAGGGTTACGTGATATTACGGAAATATTGTGGGCGAATATTTCCTACTATTGAATAGGGACACTGCAGAAATCTGTATGTCTGTCACTTGTTCGAAAGGATTGTGACATCTAACATCATTTTGCGAATGCATGAGCTTGTGTTGAAAATATAAAAGCAAAAGATGGTTCACTATATATATCATTCAACAAGTGATAATTGCATATAAAAGTCTTTAGATTGTGAACATTTTCAAAAATAATAGCAATAAATAACCATAGCATAAAAATGTCTCAGTCAAATTTGAAGCGGTATATTTTCAACTCTGTCATTACACCTGAAATTGTTGACATTATTGTAATGCAAACAAATGTAAAAGCTAGAACGGAAACGGAAAAATTTTATAAGTAATATCCAAGAAATACTCGGCAGTGGACAGCGATTAGAGATAAAGCACTGTATGCATATTTTGGAGTACTGCTAGCTGCCATAAGTATGGTGGGCCTGCGACTCATCGAATGGTTATCCGAGCAAAGGAATTCTGTACACCGGAAAAGAACGTGAACAAGAACGGGAACATAATCAAGGATAAATACAAGAGGCAAACGCGGCGGTGGTTTCTATCCTTTTTCTACAATATGCTGGACATATCTGCACTGGCTGCATTCATCATATATAATATTTCACATCAGTGTGAATGCATACAAAAAGCGAATGCTCGCCGGATTTTTTTGAAAGCTCTCGCAGAGGAGCTTGTGAGTCCATATATTGAAGACCGACTGAGAAATCCGCAAATAGTTGAAAACTTTCCAGTTAAAAATGCACTAGTCATTTTTCGGAATACCTCTCAGGGAAAAAATTGCACAACCAACAACAAGCACTGTATTACAGTATCAAACAATAAAAAATCTTGCTCTATATGTAGGACGAATGATAAAAGACAGCATAAAACAAGATTTAGTTGTCATATTTGTCAATGCTCCTTGTCAAATCCTGTATGCTTACAACATAGCCAAGTTTTATATAAATGCCAAAAATTTTTAAATTAAAACGAAAGGTATTTAATAAACTGTGCCTTTTTCTAATTTCACAACAAATTTTATGTTTTTTCTTACTTTTATGGGTATATTGCCTTGCTTACATGCAAAGCATACTGTAGGTCTGGCCAGACCTATCTGTTGACGGAAGGTGGAAAAAATATCTGTTGACAGAAGGGTTAATGGCCGAGTCATTACAGGAGCAAGGTTACTTAGAATTAGATAGGACTCATAAGGATCTAAAACGCCAGTTGGGGGAGTTTATAATTAAATATTGGGCAATTTTAAAAGGGACAGTAAAGAACAATGAGAACTTAGAATTGATAAAGTCTAGGATAGGACAGTTAGGAGACCTTACGAGTGTAGAAAGAGCAGACGCGATAGTAGAGGAATTGCTCATATTCCTAAACCAGATAATAGATAATAAGACAGAGAATTCAAATGCATGGGAATCAGAATTTAATGCACTGAAGAATAGGTACGATAGTTATTTAGTTGATAAAGTGTTTCAGGAAGATATATTCAAGAAACTAGAGTGTGAGAACGAACAGCTAAGGAAATTGTTGAAGAAAAAAGGGATAACCGAGGAAACGTTGAATAGAACCTTAGACCAGGGATTTACACAGAAATCAAGAGAAGACTGTAGCTCTTTAGAGGAAGCAAATAGACGCATACAAGAGTTAAAAGAGCAGAATAGACTTCTAAGACAGGAAATGTCGCTAGATCTCAATCAGTCACTCTTCCATAAGGGACCAGCTCAAGCGGAAGGTAGTCCGATGGACGGCAATGCAAACTCTCTCCAACAAAATACGGCAACAATAGATCAAACCAGGATGGGTATATCAGAAATAGCCAGGATAGTAAGCAGTATCGTTCCACTGTTTTCAGGGACGCAATCACCAGATTTGAGAGGTGAAGTGTATAAGTTTATACAGGCGTGTGAGTTAGCTACAAGTGAAGCAACTATAGCTAACAAATCAATATACATAGAATGTATAAAACAAAGACTCTACGGAGACGCTTACGACCTAGTAGGCTCAAAACGGTTCAACAATCCGGAAGAATTATACCTGGTGATACGAAGGGCATACTTACCAACAGTTTCATTAGACGTCACGTTAGCAGAACTTCAAAATTGTAGCCAACTGTACAATGGGGACATTCGACAATTTGCAAGACGACTCAACACGAAAAAGGCACAAGTACTACAAGTGATAAAGGATACATACAGGGGAGAAGGTGACAGCGCACTTATGTATATCCATGGTAACGACGTCGGTTAACAGATGCAACCTTACGAATTCACATGCTAAGTATTACAGGGAAAAGTTTAGAGGAAATGGTGGAAATAGCAGTGAACACGCTCGTGGAAATACAAAAAAGTAATTCCATCCATCAACTAACCATTACACCGGCAATGAATATGAATTGGATAGATCCATGCACAAAAGCACCTGTACAAAATCGCGTAGATTATAAAAGGCCAGAAGAGAAGCAGAACGTCTCAAGAGCGCCTCAGGAAAAAATAATTTGCTCATTCTGCAATAAACGTGGCCATACGAGAGAAAAGTGTTTGATTAGGGAAAACACGCCGTACTGCCAAAAGTGTCTAGAATATGGACACGAGACAAACTGGAGGTGTAGCAAAAAGGAAAGCCAAGGAAGTGGGGCAAATAAGAAATATCAAATACAACAAACCGACCACAACAAAACGGGCAACCAAGCCAAGTACAACGTAATTGGCAACCAAACCAACCACAGCAGAATTGGCGTCAAAACCAATTCCAGCACACCGGGAATCAGAAAGGGTCAATAAGCCCTAACCCGAATACATTTAACGGATTACAGAGGAATCAGCCGAACAGAGCAAACCCAACGATATGTCATTGGTGTAATAGACCAGGGCACATGATAAAAAATTGCGATGCAAAAAGGAATTGGGAATCGTTACAAAGTAATCGTCCGGGAAACTGTCAAGGGCCCAGAACAGGCCAATAATCTGGGAACCCAAGAATATTAGGAACTTAAGGCCAAATGAAGGAGTAACAGTAATTCATACATCCAAGCCGATTGTGGATACGTTACCAACTTTAAGAAATAAAGTGGTAACCGTAAGTCCGACATCGGAAGCGATTGTTGAAACGTTACCACCTTCAAAAGACTTAAAAATTAATATCAAGTTAAAAGGGACTGATAATAACAAGAAAATCAACGTCAAGATCAACATCGAAATCATTCTCAACCTACACACAGATGACACCAAAGAATTGCAGTTATAGATTGTATTATTGAATTATTATTGTAAAGTCATAAAGTATAATTTTTATTGTCATCATTGATAATTACTCGCATTGTAATTATTGTAATTATTACTCATAATTAATTGTATTATCATGTTAACTAATCTTACCTCAATTACACTATAGACATAACACATATTCAAAAAGAGCAAAAGAGAAAAAGAAAAACACAACCATACATAAGTAGACAATAAGCAAAATCAACATAAACGTAAGCCACCCACAATTCAACAAACCACGAATGTACAAGAAAAATTTAATATCGTTTTGTACGATACTAAATTTTTCTTCCCCGAGGGTGGAGGGATGTTGTATGTCGCGATCGCAATTTCCAGTTCCGGGAGAAGAGAACTTTCAAGGCCAGTATTATCGTTTTATAATACTACTCCGCGAGTGAGTCAAGGCCAAGTTCACGTTATTAATGCAACCACAGCACTTTGCATGGTAAGCCAAAAGCTTTAGTCAAGCTTCGTTTAAAGTAAATTCAAAAGCCAAGGTAGCAACCAGAACACGTCGTATGGAATGGATTGTGGAAGCTAGCGTTCAATAGCTAGCTTCCAAACCATAAAAACCACAGCGTTTTGTATTTGAATGGATTGTGGAAGCTAGCTTTCAGTAGCAAGCTTCCAAACCATAAAAACGCTTGGCTTGAAAGACCAAACGATCAGAATCCACACGCGGAAGAATTAAATTGAGAACGATTTTCTTCCGCGTATTGATTCTGTGAATTTTACAATTTTACTATTGCGAAAGAATGGAAATTGCGACACGCGCCAACACCGACCCACTTTGGTGCGGTCGACGGGTGCGTCGACCAAGCCAGAGTGGAAACCAGAAAAAGATTCGATCGAGAGTCTCGTAGTAAACCCCAAACGACGAAGTCGTTCCAGAAGCCGCGTATAAAGTCGCGTAGTTTAGTTTTAAAATATAAGTGTAAATAGTAATAAGTGTTAATTAAAATATAAGTGCAGTTTTGTAATAACAAGTATTAACCCCAAGTAGTGTTAATCCGATAAAGAAAAGTGTGAATAAACAGAGCAACAAAAAGCATAATACCAGGAGTTTTACTTAGTTGTCAAGGGACAACTAAATTATCAGAAGACCACCCGAATAGAACTACAACATTTCTCTTGGTTATTTTAAAGTTATTCACCTTTGGTGTTTTATTCTTTTTCTTTCTCTCTTTTTTTCATTAGCTGTTTTAAAACTGTGTTCAGTTGTTCAACTTTGTTTCTGAATTTTTGCAGTGCTTGCATTAATCGCTACATTTTGTTATTACTCTTATTTTGACATATATTTGTCAATGCCCTACATTTAGCAGTAATATACTTAATTAGTAATCGAACAGAAATTATCAATAATGGAAACCAAGAGTTTTTTTTTCAAAAAATTTTTTTCTAATTTTAGTGTTTCTAATTTTAAATTAGTATTAATACTAATTCTAATTTATGTCTTCATCTTAATTTCTACATGGGTGCGAATTTGATTTATAAAGGGTGTGCGTGTGTGTTTTATGCATGAACTAAGTCTTCAGGCATATCTTCTACATGTGCATTCATTATTTTACTAATTGCAAATGTAGTGGTAGTAAACTGTGAATAAACGTAAAAGTTATTTAACAATTACCGGTTATTAATTCGAAGATTGTGTACGCCGGTTTCTGCTTTAAATGATCTAAAGCGGAATGATCTAGAACAGACCTAACGACCTGACCGTGTATGTAAGCATCCTTATTTTATGTAGAGTGTATTTCGTTAATATCCGCTGTTTTGCATTTCCTGCGGATATTTTCGCGAGTAATGCTGATTTTACTTAATTTTAAAGCGTTCTGTGTTTTTAAAGCGTTTTTTTTTTTAAGGAAATGTCGTATGGATTCGCGAAGTTCTCTTGGACTCTAATTATTCAGTCAACGTTCATTCATTGTTCTGCGAGCTGTGTTGCGTTATTCTGTTACGTTAATTTAATTTGTACTTCTTCAATAACTTAAATTTTCAATTTCAATTCGATTTTTGAAAATGTATCCTATTAATCAATATATCTTCCCGATGGGCTTGTACGTTACTGCCTGGCTCGAGGACGTTCGTGCCAGGCGTTGGGACTTGGACCTTCTGGTGGATTATGTACTGGGACTACAACAGGAGTTTCAGGAGCACCCCACTCGCAGGGGTTGCAGCTAATGATTGACCTGTTTCGTGCGCTGCGTAGGGCTGACCCCGAGATCCCGGCTTTGTTGCTGTGCCTTCATAAGCTGTTTTAGGATGATGGCGGTCGTTCCTGTTGTGAATAATTTTTTTTCTCTTGTGTTTAATGTAAAGTAAAACATCAACTTGACTAATAAACAAAATTGTCCCGCAACAAGTGTTTATGTATTGGTTGTTGGTGTTTGGTTTTTAATGCTTCCACCGACCATTTTATGTTTTGCAAACAAAGGAGTTTTTTTTTTTTTGTGTTGTTTTCCTTTTTCTCACGGTTTTAGTTTAATTTTTAGATTTTTCCTCTTCTTTTAGTTTTTCTTATTTTATTTAGAAATTTGTTTTGTCTATTTTAATGATGATGATTTGGTGGCTCCAGGTTTGCTTAGTATTTGTTTGTTGTCGTTGTTGATTTTAAACAGTTTATTACCAAAGTAGTGAATGAAATGGTTAGCAGTTGGTTCTTTTTCTTTTACTTCGTTTTAAGATGTTTATATGGTTTATCAACTCCTTTTATAGAATTGAATTTGTTTGTTTTACTGTGTTTTGTAGGTAATTTAAAACTAGTTTGTAGTTTTAGTTTAAGGTTTAAGGTTAGTTTTGCAATTTAGTTTAAGGTTTGTATGTTGTAATTACGTGAAATACGTTTTTAATTTATATCTTTGTTTATTCATTTCGTTTCTTACAAAAATATTGTAGTTTTTAATTCATATCTTTATTTATTCGTTTCGTTGCTTACAAAAATATTGTAGTTTTTAATTCATATCTTTATTTATTCATTTCGTTGCTTACAAAAATATTGTTATCTGCATAATAAAAAGCTAATTTTGTGTTACCATACAAATCCTACTATATGGTATCTATGTGGAATGGCTATTATATTCTTTCAATTTTTATAGAATATATAGAATAGATTCTCTGTACCTATTCTATCTTACTCTTAATAAAGTTCCTATTGTAAATAATTTAATTTAATGTCTCCTAACCCTATTTTCCTAGTTCAGTTATTCTCATGGATTTCTATGTAATTGTCTAATTAATCCTATATTCCTATTTAATTGCTATTATATAACTTAAGTAAGTTATTGTGGAATGGCTTCTCCCTTCCCTTAATCTTTAAAACTGTCGTAATTGGAGTTTTAATCCTTGCTACCTCATATGGCCCTATCCATATTGGAGAAAACTTATTTTTCCTAGTTTGGTTTTTATGTAATACACTATCTCCTATTTTAAATTCTACTGAATTTAATTTATTATCGTATTGGGTTTTGGCTATTTGTTTAGCCATGTCCTGATTTTTTCTCACTATTTCGTGGGCTCTTTGTATCTGAAATTTCAGGACTTTATTCGGATCTTCGGCATTATATACCGGACTACACTTCCTTTTTAAGTTAGTCGGCATTTCCATATCGAATCCAAATAAAGTACGAAATGGAGTTTGCTTGGTCGTAATGTGGGGTGTGTGGTTGCGAACGTGCATGGCTGCAGTTAACCATTAATCCCAATTCGACCCACCTTCTTTTGCAAAACTACGCAAATATTCCGCTAAAGGCCTGTGGCTTCTCTCTAGTGAGCCATTAGCTTGCGGGTGGTAAGGCGTTATATGCAATTTTTTAATGCCTAATAATTTGCATGTATCTGAGAACAATTTCGAAATGAAATTAGTTCCGTTATCAGTAATTAGAATTCGTGGAATTCCGTAACGCGTAATTACTTCATCGTAGAAAGCTCTGGCGACAGTACTTGCTTCCACTTTATCAAATGGCCTCATTGGTGTATCTGTTAACACCATGGGCATTTTTGTTAACTTCGAAAATTTGTTCTCTTGGCACTTTGGACAGTTTTTGACATAATCTTTGATTTGTCTTTGCATCCCTGGCCACCCTGGCCACCTAGTTTTTTCGGGTCGGATAGCAATGTTGCTGTATTATATATTCCGCTTCCCGATTGCACATCATCTTTATCGATTTCGACGGTTGTTCCTTGTTGTTGATCTTGGTTAGCTGTTTTTGCTTTCGACCGTGTTTGTACGGCTGCTATTGTTTTATGTTTTTCCTGTGGGATTCTACTTAGCGCGTCTGCATTTCAGTTTTTCTTTCCTAGCTTATATAGAATTTCGAAATCGTATTCTGATAATTTATGTCTAAACCTTTCCAGTCTTGAAGTCTGGTCTTTTATGTTAGCTATTCCTTTTAACGGTTGATGGTCTGTCACTATCTTGAATGGTCTTTCCAACAAATAAGCTCTAAAATTTTTTGTTGCCCACACAATGGCTAAGAACTCCTTTTCTACATCTATAGTTGAATAACGCTTTTCTGCGTCATTCAGAGCTCTGCTAGCAAAGGCTATCGGCCTATCTTCGCCTATTTTACCCTGAGAAAGTACTGCGCCTAACGCTTTGTTACTTGCATCAGTAGTTAGTATGAATTCCTTTTCAAAATCTGGATATGCCAAAACCGGTGGTGTTATTATTGCCCTTTTCAATGATTCGAACGCTTTCTGGCATTCTTGTGTCCAAATAAACTTAGCGTCTTTACGTAGTAGTTTATAAATAGGCAGAGCTATCTTTGCTGTGCCCGGTATGAATTTTCTATAATAGTTTACTCGTCCTAAATATGCTTGCACCTCCTTTTTATTCTTAGGCGGCGGAATGCTCTTAACGCATTCCACTTTTTTGGGGTCAGGGAGTGAGCCCTGATCTGTACATTTATGTCCTAAATAAATAACCTCTCTTCTTAGAAATGTACTTTCCTGTATTAAGTTTTAAATTATGTTCACGTAATTTCTGTAGTACTGCACATAACCTTTCTTCGTGTTGTTTAAGATTTCTTCCGTAGATAACAATGTCATCTAAATAAACAAAATAGTCTATCCCTTGTGGACCTGTTAGTTGCTGGGGCACCTGTCAGCCCAAATGGTATTCGATTGAATTCGAAATGCCCTAGTCCTGTACTGAATGCTGTTTTTTCCTGGTCCCTGTCATCGACTAAAACTTGGTGATATCCACTTGCCAAATCTAGCGTTGTTAAATATCTGCTGTGGCCTAATTGCTCTAAGATTTCATCAATACGAGGAATGGGAAAAACTTGTTTAATTGTTGCTTCATTGAGTTTCCTGTAATCTATTACAAGTCTCTATTTTTTTCTCCCCGTCCTTGCCACTTTTCTTGGGCACTAAAAGTAACGGCGATTTCCATGGTGATGTGCTATGTGTTATTATGCCAACATCTAGAAGTTTGTTTACTTGCTTATTTATTTCCTCCCTATGTATTTGAGGTAATCTGTATTGTTTTCTGTTTATGGGCGGCTGATTTGCGCCTGTTGGAATTTTGTGTTTTAATACGCTTGTAAAAGAAAGTTCGTCTCCTTCTAATAGAAAGACGTTGATGATGAACAAACTATTCTTTGCGTTTTGATTATATGGACTGTATTTGAATTTCTTTATTTTTGCATAGTTATGACGAAAGTGCAGTAAATAATATTGGGTTTAAGTTAAAATTGAATACATGTTTCAAATTTTGGCAAAGTAGGAAAAAACAGCTTATAAAACGACCACGCGGTTTCAACGTCAAATTTGCAATAACCAACAAAAATACCGATGACACATAAAAGAGGTTTGACAGGTAAGACAGGTTTGACAGCACAGCATTATGCATGAGGAGACCAGGCGTTCATGATCATCCTGGCCAGCGGTGAGACATGGTCTCAGGATACTGGTAATGCCACTAATCTTGATATCGGACGAGTCGAAGTTCCCTGCGCCGTTTTTATCGTTGCCGCACGGACCAGCCCGTCCTTTCCGGTATGAACTTCAATTACTCGGCCTAAACACCAATTACCTGGGCGCGAATTTGGATCCTTTATAACGACGAGCGCATCCAGCTCAAGATTCGGTTGTCGCGTGTCCCATTTTGGTCGTTGCTGCAACGAAGTAAGATATTCGTGGTGCCATTGACGCCAAAAACCTGGATCATAGATTGAACGTGCTGCCAGTAACTCAGCAGGGAAACAGGTACATCTCTTAAATCATCCTCCGGCAAAAGTGTTAATGGCCTTCCAATAAGAAATTGTGATGGCGACAAGTACCCAATGTGAGCATCAGAGGCGGTTCCTAGAGGTCTTGAATTCACCACGCCTTCAATTTGTACCAACAATGTCCGCATCTGCTCGATAGTGAGAACGGTTTCGCAATTACGCGTCGTAAATGCAGCTTCACTGATCGTACCGCTGACTCCCACATTCCACCCCAGTGTGGAGCATTGGGTGGAATAAAGCTCCAGCGGATTCCGTCATTGGCCAGCGTTGTTGCTACAGTTTCGTTGTGTTCCTGAGAGTTGATGAGCTGATTGAGAACGTGGGCAGCGCCCACGTAATTCCTCCCGTTGTCGCTAAATATTTGCGCACATTTCCCACGTCTCGCCATAAAGCATCGCAGTGAAGCCAAAAACGCGTCGGTAGTTAGGTTGGCCACGAGTTCCAAGTGCACTGCGGATGTTACCATGCATACAAAGAGACTTATGTAACCCTTAGTGGTTCGTGCGTTTCGTCCGTGATACAACTTAAGTGCAAATGGACCCGCGTAATCACAACCGGTCCTCTCAAAGGGATATGCCTGTCGCACTCGGTATGATGGAAGATCAGCCATCAGTTGTTTGGTCGTAAGTTGACGTTGGCGAAAGCACTTCAGGCAATGATGGGTGAGTTTTCGGATCAAATTACGTGCACCTAGGATCCAGTATTTTTGACGAACGATCACAAAGAGCGTGGAAACACCCGGATGTAGATTTCGTATATGCTCATCGTGCAAAATCAATTCTGTTACTTGACTAGCTTTGGGAAGCAATATCGGGTGTTTCGTAGCAAATGGTAAATTGGAATGACAAATTCGTCCGCCTACCCGAAGCAGTCCTGAGGAGTCGATGAACGGAGCCAAATGCTTTAGTTTAGTCGGTGCGCTTAGCTCGTGGGTAGCAGTAAGAGCTGCGATATCATCCGCAAACGCTAGCTGCGCGTGCTGCAACAGAAGGACGCGCGCTATCCGGATCTCGTCAACTGTGTCTAGCGGCTTGCGACGGCGGCATTTCCTTGTAAAGCGTTGAACGTAGGCTATTACTCGAACTGCAGTTCTCCATAAAGATAGCCTGAGTAAAAGCCCGTTACACATTTCATTCTCCTCGATGGGCCTGTTTACCACCGAGACAGTAGTATGCTTCAGCTCTGCCTCAAAACCTTTAGCTGAAACGATATTCGGGTTAATAAGTTTATCAAGTTCTTGTTTGAGTAACCTTTCTCCATGTAACCAGCTGGGGCCCTTCCACCAGAGATCATAAGCCATCAGTTCTGAGGCTCTCAACCCTCTTGATGCGCAGTCTGCCGGGTTTTCGCCAGAGGTGACATGGTTCCAAAGGTAACGAGGAAGGACATCAATGATTTCAGCTGTACGATTGGCGACGAATGTCTTTAATTTATTAGGTGCCTGTGACAACCATGCGAGTACCACCGTGGAGTCCGTCCAGGCGTATAGTTTAAGTGGCTTTCCCAAGTCAATCGATTGAAACCGTTTAATTAGCCGTGATAACAGCAATGCTCCACATAACTCGAGACGTGGTACCGATACCGGTTTCAGTGGAGCCACTCGAGTACGGGATGCCATGAGAGTCACCGTGACCTTCCCGTCTGATGTCACCTCTCGACAATAAACTGCTGCCGCGTAAGCTTTTGTAGATGCGTCACAGAACCCGTGAATCTCGAGGACGTGCTCGTTTGTTGGAATGAATCGTGATACTGAAATCTCTCGTATTAGATGCATATCTTGACGACACGCAGTCCACCAGTTTAAGAGATTTGCTGGCAATGGGTCGTCCCATCCTAAGTCTGTCAGCCACAATTCTTGAAAGAAGATCTTAAGCCGCGTTGTCACTGGAGCCAACAGACCCAAGGGGTCAAAAACGCTGGAGATCTCAGATAGTACCTGACGCCTTGTAACACCAGCGCAGGGTATCCGTACATGATAATGAAGACAGTCTGTCTCCGGTTTCCAATGCAACCCAAGGATCTTCGGGTCTTTGGAATCGTCTTGTAAAGGAATTTCAATTGACTGCTGAAGGCGATTAACATTCGTACCGTTCGCGTTAGATACCCATTTACTTAATTGCATACCTGCTCGAGAAAACAGATTAATTAGCTCATGTTGTAATTGCTTTACCTCAGCTTCTGTATTTGCGCCAGATAGTACATCATCCACGTAGAAATCTTTTGCCACCACCTTTGAAGCCCAAGGAAACTCTGTCCGGTAATCTTCCGACAATTGCTTCAAAACTCGAACCGAAAGGAATGGTGCGCAGGAAGTACCATACGTAACGGTGCATAACTGAAAATGCTGTACAGGTTCTGCAGAAGATTCCCTCCATACGATTCGTTGAAAATTACGATGAGCTTCGGTAACCCATATCTGACGAAACATCTTTACGATATCGGCCGAGAAGGCAAACCGATGAAACCGAAATCGCACGCAGACTGAGAACAAGTCTCGTTGAAGGTTGGGTCCGACATGAAGACAATCGTTTAGCGAGATATCACCTCCGCCTTTGTACGAGCCGTCAAACACGACGCGTAGCTTCTTGCCCAGCACGGGATGATGTGGTAAATAAAATACCGCCTCGCTCGAGGTCGATAACTCCTGGGTTGTAAGTTGCCTCATGTGTCCCAGGCGTATACACTCTTGCATGAAAGCCGTATATTGCTCACGCAGCTGCTCATCTTTGTTGAAACGACGTTCCAACGAATAAAGGCGAGACAAAGCACCTGAAACTGTGCCTGCAAATTGAGGCGTTGTTCCCTTAAATGGAAGATGTACTACGTATCTTCCATCGAGCGCACGTGTATGAGTTTTAACAAAGTGTTGTTCAACTAAAGTTTCGTTCGGATCAGCAGCAGGCGGGGAGGTATCCTCTAACTCCCATAAACGCCGAATCGACGCATCAATGTCAACCAACGTGACGAATGAGACTGAATGCGTAGCTGGTCGCGATTTACCTTGAGTTACCACCCAACCAAATAGGGATGACACTGCTATTATGTTTCCTTCTGGATCAGCTTGCTTCTCTGTCGTGAAAATATCCCAAACATACTGGCCACCAATCAAGATGTCAATGGGCGCTGTAACATTAAAGGTTGGATCTGCAAGTGTTAACCCTTGCAGTGACGGCATCATCATATCACGCACCCGAGTAGATGGCAGTGAGGCAGTGATCTGGCGTAAAATGTATAGGCATGCGTTGAATCCAAATGTATTGATGCGCGACTGTATGCGGGCATTGCAACGGCCGCGTGTGTAATCGGCATTGGCTGAGGCAATGCCTGTGACTAGGATACGAGAATGTGTGCGTGATATGCCCAGGCGCTGTATGCAATGTTCCGATATATATGATAATTCTGAAGCGCAATCGAGCAGGGCTCTGCACGTGACGGTTTGACCGTGAACATCCACGACATTGACCAATGCAGTAGGTAAAATTGGTGTTAATTCCTTCGTCCTGGCTCCAGCCGATGTAAGTGAAACCCCAACTGGCGCCAAGGCGCTGACCGCTGTCGCCGCGTGTTTCACTGCTGACACTGACTTCATCAGTGGTTACTGTAACTGCCGATGCCAACGCCGACGCTGAAGTCGTGGCTGCCGACCGCTCTGCTGGGTCGTGCACGAGAGTGTGGTGACGTTAGTGGCATACTCTGCAGTTGAATTTGGAACGACACTGAGCCACCGAGTGTCCATGTTGAAGACAATTGAAGCAAAGAGACTTTTCTCTTACTTGTCGCCGCCGATCTTTAACACTTAGCTTTAGAAACGACTAACATTTGTGCAAAATGTGATCGGCTCCCTCACAAATATAACAGCGAGTTGATTTCTGTTGGCCGGTAACAAATGACCTTGTAGGTTTACACTTCCCCGACTTATGTTTCGTGGCTGAATTGCAGTTTGCAGCTCCTAGTTCAAGCTCCTCACATCGTGAATCGAGAAACTCAAGAAAACTGTGAATCGTTGGACGAACCATACTTCTGCTTTCGTGTATCCACTTCCGAGCAGTGTTCGAGTCAAGCTTCTTCAATAAAATGATAATCAACCAGCAGTCGCGGTCCTCATATCCTACGGAGGTCAAACCTCTTAACACCGCGTTTGCTCCGTCTGAAATCTGACGTAACATAGGAGCTTCCTCATGAGATGTAGTCGGCAGTGACACAAACCGATCGATAAAGGAGTTGATTATTTGCCGCGGTCGATCATATCGCTCTTTGAGGCGCGCCCAAGCTGTCTCGAACGCGGATTCCGTTACCGCTATATGTCGAATTAACTCGGCAGCGTCATCCTGTAACACACTCTTTAAATAATATAATTTTTGCGTGTTGGAAAGTCTTGATCTTGTGGCGACACTACTCGAGAAAATGTCACTAAACGACGGCCATTCACTATAATCTCCAGAGAACTTCGGAATATTGATTTTGGGTAATTCATTAACTGCGCTGGGTGCGCTAGCACTAGAAACCTGCTGCAAAAACGAAGCTTGCTGCTCCGCCAACAGAGCTATGCTTGGTGATCGATTTGTAGATTCCAGTTGCGGACGTAACCTAGTCTCCAACGATAGCAACAATGCCCGAGCTGCCAAGTACTTCTCTTCATACTCATCGAAATCCACATTTGGATCGGTATAAGCCGTTGCATCTGTGAGAGGCAGAATGCTGTCTGTATTTTGCGTGAATGCCTCAAAAACCTGCTCCAGTCGTTCCAACCGCGTGACTACTTGCTCAAAGGTAACGCTCTCAACTGACTGCTGTGCGAAGGTATAAGCTTTCGTAATTGACGTTTTTAACCTACCTCGAATCTGCGTAAGTGCTGAGTACTGAGTTGCTGCCATTGCTGATTAATTCCACTAGATCTGGCTCGATTAGGACCAAACTTTATGATGATGAACAAACTATTCTTTGCGTTTTGATTATATGGACTGTATTTGAATTTCTTTATTTTTGCATAGTTATGACGAAAGTGCAGTAAATAATATTGGGTTTAAGTTAAAATTGAATACATGTTTCAAATTTTGGCAAAGTAGGAAAAAACAGCTTATAAAACGACCACGCGGTTTCAACGTCAAATTTGCAATAACCAACAAAAATACCGATGACACATAAAAGAGGTTTGACAGGTAAGACAGGTTTGACAGCACAGCATTACGCATGAGGTGACCAGGCGTTCATGATCAGACGTCATGAAATGATTTTACCACTTCTTCTATGAAATGCTTTTCCTCTATATTTAAATTTTTATCTAACTCAATTTCATTGAGCAATTCATTTATTCTCATTTTGGCATCTATTCTGCCTATACTATTAATTGACGTAGTACTTTGTATTGTATACTCGTCGGAATTTGAGAATTTCGGTTTAAATTCGCTGTTTATCTCGTAATCAATCTCTGTTGTATTTAATATGGGAGCATAAACAGTATTATCTTTCACATTTACTAATGCGTCTGCTATATAGATTCCTGGATCTATTTCTTCTTTATGAATTACAACATTCTTAAACTTCGTACGTAGTTTTAGTGGTACTATCGTAATTGTTCTTGCGTTAACTGGTATGTAATGTTCTTTACTTTCTTTCCCTATCTGTTCGATAGTTTTTATTAGTAATTCCAAAATAAGCTCTTTCTTCTCATTGAAGAGTGTTAAAATCTTTTCCATTGCGTTTATAATGGAGTTGTTCCACAAATTATCTCTTCCTAATATGCCGTCTGCCCGTACTCTTTGTTTAAGTGACACAACGTGTAACGTCAAACGTAAGGACTGTACCTCATTATGACATATAGTAGTTGATCCTTCTGTGGTCACACAACCTCCAACTGCTCCGCTTAAGTCTTTCCTATTTGACTTGTTTATTATTGTGCTATCTCTTATTGCACTTTTCTTTGTCAGGCTTGTATCTGCTCCTGTATCTACCAGTAAAATAAGTTTTCCATTTATAGCCACAACGCAAGGTAATTCGATGAACACGTCATTTCGCTGGGTTTGTGTGCATTTAGATACCCCTGTTTCTACATTTCTATTTTTATTGTTACTTGCTAACTTATTCATTGAGCAAGGTATTTTTGGATTTAAATTTTCCTTTTTTTCTCCATCTTTGAGTGGCATCTCCGAATCAACTGGTTCTACAGTTGTATGATTTCTCTCTGTGACATTGCTTTTATTATTATCAGTCTTCTTCAACTTGATATTAATTTTTAAGTCTTTTGAAGTTGGTAACGTTTCAACAATCGCTTCCGATGTCGGACTTACGGTTACCACCTTATTTGTTAAAGTTGGTAACGTATCCACAATCGGATCGGATGTATGAATTACTGATACTCCTTCATTTGGCCTTAAGTTACTAATGTTTTTGGGTTCCCAGATTATTAGCCTATTCTGGGCCCTTGATAGTTTCCCGGACGATTAGGTTAGGTTAGGTTGAGAGGGCGTGTGGCCGTAAAGAGGCCATTTCCACCGAGGCCTTATGGCCCATTGTGAGTGCCCTCGTTTTGGTTCTGTGGGAACCTCACTGTTCCGGACGGCTACTCAGGCCGAGCCCCCTCGAGTGGGTGGGGCAATGGCCGTGTGTAGGCCGATCTGGTGCTCTTTATTAGACTGGTGCTCTTTATTGTCTTTATGAGACTGGTCACCGGGCGCTCTGCCAACTCTGTCAGCCTCTCGAGGTACTCCGCCCCCACACTGCAGAGGCGGCGGTATGCGAGGGCTGGGCATTGGCAGAGCAGGTGGTGAATAGTCACCTCCTCGTCCGCGTCGTCACAACATCTACAGTGATCCACTCTGGTGCCTGGTTTCCACCTGGTCACCATAGCCCCTATGGGGCAATGCCCTGTGATCACTCCTGCTATTACTCTAAGTTGGTCTCTGGGCATTGAGAGTATCGTCTTAGAGTTCTTACGGTTGAGCCCTGGCCATAGTGAACGGCTGGTAACACAATCTGACCTGGATTTCCAGGTGTTGTTGGTTATGTTTGTCACTATAGTGGCAATGGAGTTCATCTGGTTGGAGATAGGTGTCTTGACAGAGGAGTCCGCCTCCTCCGCCCCTAGTGAGGAGCCCGTTCTAGTCAGGAGATCTGCTCGCTCATTGCCTTCGATATCCGAGTGGCCTGGGACCCAGCAGATCCTGACGATTTGGGCTTTCATTAGGTCCCGCAGTTTACCTCTGCATTTCAAGACAATCTCTGACTTAACTTGCGTCGAGCCTAATGCTTTTATGGCAGCCTGGCTGTCTATGAAGAAATTTATATCTGTTTCAGATACCCTTTCTTCCAGGACATAGTTTGCTGCTCGCTCGATCGCGAAAATCTCTGCCTGAAACACGCTGCACTCATCTGGCAGTCTGTATGATCGCTGTGCTTGCAGCGTGTCAGAGTAGAAACCGGCTCCTGCCCCTTCATTGGTCTTTGAGCCGTCCGTGTAAATTGAAATACCCTTGAGCCGTACCTGCTCTGCAGCCGACCACTCCTCCCTGCTGGGAAGGAGGATCTTAGGTATTCCATCAAATTCGGTCCTCGGAAAAATGTAGTCCGTTTCCGCGGTCAGCTTCGTCCGAGTATTTGCGTTTCGTTGTTGAAGCGTATGTAACACATTGGCGTGACCAAAATGAGCTTCTTTGCAGAGATTGAGGCCTCGTATTCTGAGGAAGCTTTTCCCTGCTGAGCTCATAATGAAGAGGTCCAAGGGAAGGAGATGCATTATCATCTCCAGCCCAGCCTGCGGTGCGCTACTTGCAGCTCCGGTGATGCTCATGGTGGCGCATCTTTGTACTCTGTTCAGAGGTTCAAGGTTGCTTTTACGTTGGATTGCCGTCCACCACACCAGGCACCCGTAGGTTAAGATTGGGCGGACTACCGCCGTGTACAGCCAGTGGGCAATGTACGGTGGCAGGCCCCAGCCCCCTCCGATGTCCTTTTTGCACATGTATAGGGCGTTCAAACCTTTCTTCCTTCTTTCGGCTATGTTCTTATTCCAGGAGAGTTTACTGTCCAGAACTATGCCTAGGTATTTCACATCGCCAGACAGAGGAAGAGTTTGGCCGTTCAGGCTTGGTCTTCTGAAGTCTGGTATTTTATACTTCCTGGTGAAGAGCACAAGTTCGGTCTTTGAAGCATTGATGCTGAGTCCATTCTTGTCCGCCCACTTTGAAGTTTTTCCAAGTGAATGCGACATTAGCTCACTAATTGTGCCGAGGAATTTCCCAGTTACCAATATGGCTACATCGTCGGCATATGCTGTTGCCCTGACTCCCGTACCTTGAAATTCTCGGACGATTACTTTGCAACGTTTCCCAATTTCTCTTTGCCTCGCAATTTTTTATCATATGACCTGGTCTATTGCACCAATGACATATCGTTTGGCTCACTCTGTTTGGCGGGTTCATAGGAGTCTGATTCCTTTGCAAACCGTTGAGTGTATTCGTATTAATGATTATTGCCCTTCTTTGGTTCCCGTTCTGTTGAAATTGGTTTTGATTCCAATTTTGCTGGGTTCGGTTTGGCTTCCAGTTTTGTTGTACCTGGTTTGATTGCTGTTGGTTTGTTCTGTTGTATTCGGTTTGATTGTCCATTTGGCTGGATTGGATTCCCTTGCTAAATTCCTTGATTTCGAAAATTAGTCCCTTGATATGTGTTCCTTGCCACATTTTTCTGGCCTCCCTTTTGGTCACACGTTCAGTTTGGCTCGTGTCCATATTTTGAACACTTGTGGCAATATGGCGTGTTCTGTCGCTCCTTGTGAAGGATTTTGTATCCTTGCTGGTTGCCTGTTGTAACGAGTTTTATTCGTGGGCTGGGATAAAACTTATCGGTCCCAGGGTTCACCAAGGGGTCTCGTAACCCTCAGTTGATTTTACTGCCGAATTATGCACTGCTGGCTTGTTAGTGTCAGCAAAATTCACCAATCACGAAGGATTTTGCTCGGACGGAAAATCGTTTATTATTTATTTACTTAAAGATACGTTACAATAATTACTTCTACAATAATCGCGCAACAGCGTCGCTAGTGTACAAGTTTACTAGCGAAGCTGTTGGAGTTACGCTACGGTCTGCGTATTCGGTTGAAGTCGCGGTGGCTGAGTTACGCTACGGTTTGCGTATTCGGTTGAAGTCACGGTGGATACGTTTACTGTGCGCTACGGATTGCGGGCTCGGTTACTGACGTCATTACGTCTCGGTTGACTAATGACGTTACGTTACGCTACGGTTTGCGTAATCGGTTAAAGTCGCGGTGGACCTAAAATGTCATACACTGGTATGGCCGAAGGCAGGGAGTTGGTAGCTTACAGGCATGCGACCAATTCGCTGCGATTCGGGTACCGAGTGTTCGGTATGCGGTAGTCGCGCAGCCACTAAGGGCTTACCTGCTTACAATTCTGCAAGTAAACCACCAGTGGTTGGTTCGGCCGGTGCCGTGGGAAAGCCGGAGCCTGGTGACCGTGGTCGGGAAAGCCGAAGCCTGATGACCGTAGTCGGGAAGGAAGAATGAAGAAAGAAAATAAAGATAGAGAAAGATCGCCACAAGGGCAAAAGAAGCCAAAAGTGCAGTCTATGTAGTCCTGACTGTTGTCTGCACCTACCTCCCTTGTGGCTAATTCGCACCCCTGTATGAATATGTACACTTCACCGCGTAAGTCTGGTGACTGCGTTCCCGAAAAGAGAGTTATTCGCAATTTTTGCTATCTCACCTATACCCATTTTGTGTATGTTATTTGTCGTCCTAATCTGTTGAAATGACCTTCCGTTATAATCTTTCGGACTAACTGCGGACGGACCAGCTTCCTTATGATAAAGCGTCCAATCGTGGTCTAGCGATATCTCTTGACTTGAAAATCTATTCTGCTCTTTTAACTCTTGTATGCGTCTATTTGCTTCCTCTAAAGAGCTAGTCTTCTCTTGATTTCTGTGTAAATCCCTGGTCTAAGGTTCAATTCAACGTTTCCTCGGTTATCTCTTTTTTTGTTAATAACTCCCTTAGTTTTTCGTTCTCTCGGTCTATGTTCGCGAGTAAGTCTTCCTGAAACTCCTTATTTACTAAATAATTGTCGTATCTATTTCTTAACGCGTTAAACTCCAATTCCCATGTCTTTGAATCTTCTGTCTTATTCTCTATTATCTGGTTTAGGAATTATCTGGAATTTAATTAATTCCACTACTATTGCGTCTGCTTTCTCTACACTTGTATGGTCCTTTAGATTCCCTACTCTAGACTTTATCAATTCTAAGTTTTCCTTGTTTCCTACTGTCTCTTTTAAAGTCGCCCAAATCCTGGATATAAATTCGCTTAACAAGCGTTTCAGTTCTTTATGGGCTCTGTATAATTCTATGTAAGCTTGTTTCTGCAACGACTCGGGCATTAATTAAAAGAACGACATCTAATTTAGTGGGTTTTTATTCTATTAATATTTCAATTATGGTAATTTTTCCCAATTTCCCGTACTTAAAACTTTATTCAAGCGACTACTTAGCGACATCGATTATCGTTTAATCGTTCCATTAAACGTTTAATTCTTTATACTACTCGTAGTACTTTAGAATGAGAAACAATTAAAATGTTTATTATGAAGTTTCAACTTCCTTAACCGGCTTAGATTTCTTGCTCGCTTCGTTTACCGAGCGTGCAGTAAACATTCGCTATACATCTGTTCAGCTTTGTTTCAAGCAGAGACGAAATGTCAAAATTTTCGTGACTTCGCTGTTCAGCTTTGTTTCAAGCAGAGACTAAGCGTCAAAATTTTCGTGACTTCGCTGTTCAGCTTTGTTTCAAGCAGAGACGAAGCGTCAAAATTTTCGTGACTTCGCTGTTCAACTTTGTTTCAAGCAGAGCCGAAGCGTCAAAATTTTCGTGACTTCGCTGAGTCAATTTAAGACCCACAGAAAGGAACGAACGACCTATTTTTCTATCTTTGATTGTTTTTTATCAGCCAGCAATTGTAATTGCTTGTTATTGAAACAACGAAGTTAACTTACGAAGTCTCTAAGCTCCTTACTTTAAATGTTTAACATTTAATTTGGTTTCTTAAAATAACCAAAAAAAATTCCTTTTTAATGTTTTAATCTATTGTAATTCCGATTATTACCCTTTTTTTGTGAAATTTTATACATTTGCGAATGTAGGACGTATTATTTAAAAAAATAATTATTTAAATAAAAAACATTTTTATATAAAACGTTTTTTAATGAACCAAAAGATTCGTAACTCCATAAAGATGTTAAGATTTAACACGAAAAACGTGGCGCGGATTATAAAGATAGGTACTAACTCTATACGCACCCCACGTTTTTCGTTTTAAATCTTAACATCTTTATGGAGTTGGGAATCTGTATGGTGCTACAAAAATTATTTTAGACTTTTTGGTTCATTAAAAAACGTTTTATAAAAAAATGTTTTTTATTTAAATAATTATTTTTTATTTTTTAGTGAGCCTTGCAAGATATTTTATAACTGATTGATATATGTCACAGTTATTTTAATTTTTTGAAAATATTTTTAAGTCAAAATTATTTCAATATTTTCAAGTCAAAATTATTTCAATATTTTGAAGTCAAAATTATTTCAATATTTTAAAGTTGTTACGAACCGACCGTCTAATCCGATCACTTAAGGAGCGTACTCTGCTTGTTGCTGCCGACTTTGCTCAGGGAAATGGGGGTGGGCGGTCTCCTTGGTGATCCCAATGGGTCGTTGTACAGATATGAAATTTAAGCAGAGGTTTAATCAAAACAGGAAGTAACCCACATACCACATAGGTATGTGCGTTGTTCACCAACCTTTTAAAGACAGAGAAATCTGAAAAAAAATATCAACGTCGTGCCAAACACATTTTACCGGAGTCACTGGGGCGGAGACGGGTGTTGCTCTCCTCCCACTTTCTATACCCTCCCAGCCTGCTAAAAGTTTTAAACCCAATCAGGCTTCTTTCAGCCCACATAAATCCGTGCCTCGCACCATTATTCGGGTTTTTAACATTGCGAATTTATTAATAATTTCCATAGAAAGAATTGATTAAAATACATAACTAGATTAGCAATACGTTAATAGAAAAATATTTAATATTCAGTAAATTCAAATGATATTACCCAACAAGAGATAATCAAATTTAATTCATTTATTTTCAATAGTAAAGTTAAGTTTAATTTTAGCGAAGGTGAAAGAACTGTCTTGGTTCTTTCAAGGTGTACACTAGTATGCATACATGATAATGTATTTATAGGTGGATGACATTCATAAAAGCAAGAAAAGAACTTTTCTTCAAAAGTCTATCGACTCGCTATAAGTCATTTAAGAGAATTTTAAACCTACTAAATGCTCTAAATACTCTACATTTACGTACCTTTATATATCCGTTTCGTTTGTACCAGTGGGGCGCTGAGCTCATCGACCGCATCCAGTATTTCTAGAAACAACAAAAGTCTAAAACAAATTTAAGTAGGTATTAATTTCAGGCACTTTCTCAACAACACCAATAAGTTGTTTTTGTTCCAATAACGGTTTAGTGCGACAGTACATATAGTACATATATATATGCATACTTGCGTTTACATATGTAACCTCGTTCGCTCGTATTTCCTATATCTGAATGTACATATTCGAGTACATAGATGTACAATATAACGAAAATTTTAATTCAAATTGATCTTGAACTGACTTATTTAGATATATAAAAAAAGTGTTAATGAGTAATTTAAGCAATTAGCACAAACATCAAAGGTATATGTATTTAAGTATGCATACGTATATATATATTTATATATATGTATATGTATACATATATTGATGTATATTGTAGGTAGGTACAAAGGATGTACGGTAAATATCTATATACTTCTATAATTAAAATATGTATAATTTAACCTATCCCTATCTTATAACACAGCAACTATTTTATTTATTACGCTCAATATTATTGTGAAATATTGATTTATGTAGGTATGAGTGACGAAATGTTGAAACAGATTCGAATTATGGTGAGGCACATCTTTTCATGTTGAATTTTGTTCTTGTTCTGTTTCGTGATCGAATTATATATATATGTACATACATTAATGATGGACAGTTAAATGCTAATTCAAACCGTATTTTTAGGAAGGAATATAAGTAATGCACTATAAATATAATTGTGTAACTATAGGTATCCCAATGAAATTTTAACGATGATTCATTTTGGATACGGGTTGCTATTTCACCATATTTCAGCTTGATGTTCTTCATGGAAAATGTTCTTACAATCGTGCCAGTAATACTTCAGTTTGGGTTACTCCGAAAAAACCAGGATTATCATAGAAATAATTTGATGAGTTAAAGATGTGAAGCTGTCGTTCCTTTATTCGGTACTTTATCACTTCTTCTGGAATTAACTAAACGACTTCGGTGCACTTAATCCTGTTTGATTCTTCGACTTCCGTTTCTTTATACTCGGCTTAACTTTTCCATATTGTGAAGACTGTACTTTTAACTTGCACTTTGAGAACATTAACTAATTTCTAATTTTTTTTCCGCCACCATCCGATCAACTCGAAGTCAACTTTCCAACTCCCGTCAACCTCGATCTCCAATTCCTGTTTCACCTCTATTAGGTGTCGCTTAAGGTGGCGTGATCGAAGGATAACGGTACCATCACGCTCTCTTCCACTAATGCAGTTAATCGGTCTACGCGATATTCTTCGTGGCGCTACATTTAATTTTAGTTTCGTTTAGTCTTAGGTGCAATCCAATTAGCAAAATCCAAATCCAAAGTCCAAAATATATTATGTTTAATATATATAGAAATATATTATTCTTTATATACTAGCAATTTTCTAATATGTATTCCACACCTTGAAGCTAAACGATTCCTGAAGCATTATCAAGAAGTCGTTTTGGTTGCCCCGCATACCCGGTACTCTTCACAGGTGATCGTTAAGCAGCAAGAGCGGCAAGTTGATTACGTTTTGTTGTTGTTGCTGAATGCTGAATTACATATCTTTTTTGAAACGGTTTCTTCTCTCTATTCTATTCTATGTTATTTACTGGAAACTAAAATCATTTAAAAAAGCATGTATACTCCTTTACCAACTATATATATAGGCACAATAATTGCGGTATTATTCCAATTAAACATACTTGAAATGTGCATGTTCTTTATATACAGTGTTCCACTAAAGTCTTCGTACAGCACTTCGTCACAACTTCATTGATAAAAAAAGGTAATGCGTGGCAAGAATTTAAATAAAAATTTAATGCAGCTTTGTTTATTAAACCATTTCCTTCAATTTAACAAAAAAATAAACCAATTTCATCAATTAATCCAAAAGTTATTAACTAAAATCGCGAAAAAGTCACTGAATCAGTTCCAATAAAGTCTTCGTACACTCACAAACAAAGTAACTAAAAATCCTTATAAACTGTGGACTTTTTTTTTAATATTTTGTGGGCTAGCCTATATTCTAAATAAGGGCTTTAAGAAGGTCCAGCATCGATTCCACAACTTTCTGTACAAAGCGAGGTTCGATTTTCACCCATTCGTCCTGAAGAACATCATTTAGTGGAGACTTTGCGCTAATATGATGCGCCCTGATCCTTTTCTCAAGCATATTCCACATATACTAAATGGGGTTGAGATCAGGACTCTGTGGTGGTGTTTTGAGCATATGTGGAATATTGTACGCCAAGTACATCCTGGTGTTGTGAGCCATGTTTTTGGGATAATTATCTAGCTGAAAATAATATCACTGATATACGCTTCATTTTCCAGCTCTTAGCTTCAAATTTCTCTTCAATGTATCGATGTATGTACGATGGTCCATAGCTTCTTCAATTATCCCCAAGTTTCCAACGCAATTAGCAGCCATACACCCCCATACTAGCACCCCGCCACCGCCATATTTTACTGTTTTGATTGCATTTTTTGGATTGTAAGATTTTCCCGGTTTTTTTCACACTCTAAGTTTGCCATTAGAACCAAAAATGTTATAATTCGACTCATAGGAGAATATAACATTCCGCCAAAACTCGAGAGATGCATTTTGGTATTTA
>CATIVO010000003.1:0-17647 GCA_949629155.1 Myopa testacea | reverse complement strand
ATCTTAAAACACGAACGGAGAAATAGGAGTTGGTGGGAGCATTATCCTTACTATTCCAAAGATTTTGGAATACTTACTATTGGGCGCTGTACTTTGTACTTTATCTTTACAATTTTACAAACAAGTTAAAATACACAACCTTAGAATACAGAATTCCAAATGTCCTTAATTCTAACATTAATACACTGTTCACGCAAAACCACCACATTAGTTTACACTTATTTTCGTTAGAATTGCGCGAACATATTTGAATTCCTCACAACACCTACCTTTGGATGCGAATATAATATAATTTGATACTAAATGTGTATATTAAATGTTGTCTTTATAGATTGCTCCGATCGGTTCAATCACGATCTGTTTCGGGAATATATTGCAAAAGTTCGCGGACCACACCCAAGATTTCTCAGAGTACTTAATACTGACTATAGAAGTATATGTATATACTGGAACTTATTCCATCGTAAACTCATAGAAGGATAGTTTAAAATGGAAGTAATAATGAACCTCCGCAACTCAGAATCACGCTGATCGAGAAGAAATACATATATGTATGTATTGTATTACAAACAAACGGACAAATGTTAATAATAAAGAGTATATTCCTGCCGGTGTAGGCTATAATAATGTAAAAAGTAACTGTGTCCAACTACGCAGAGGCTGAGTATTTGGCAGATAAGATCTTTAAAATATCAGTCCTTAAAATACCAGTCTAAAGCAGGGCTTACGCAAGCGCTAAGATCATTGTTCATCGACTGATGATCCAAGACTATAATAATATGGAAACTAAAAGTAGAATACGGTCCTTTTTATGTTGCATTATATTATTTTAGTTTGCTTTACGGTTAGACCGCTTTGCAATAGCGTTCTGGTTTCTGGAAACTTTCACTTATGTCACACCGGGACATGGGCTAACAAAGAAATGAAGACTACAACGAAGCCAACCTGGACACCGCAAATTAAAACAAAGGACGGTGCGTGTTGGTTGATGGTGATGGCGACGCATACCACGTATAAAAGCCAACCTAATCTTGGTCCGCGTTCTCGAATTCGCTGTTCTTTTCTCTTCATGCCGACTGAAACAAAGGAAACCATTTTTTGGTCGTTTTCTATTCGCAGAAGCAGGAATGTTTTGCTGAGCATGATTTATTTGTGTCGCTCTGAGTAACTGCATTTATTGTCAAAATATTGACAGCAGTGATGAGGATACAAATTGTGTCAGTATACACTGCATTCTGAAGCATACACGGCTAAAATTTATCGAAGCCACGTTAGAAAGCAACTCACAATTTTGCCAGAAAGCGTTGTAATGGGACGGCATATTAATTCAACTAAATATGTATTTATTTAAATAAATTGGAGTGATTTACACAATACAATTCAATAATTATTATACAATTCTATTTTTCTAATATTATTTAATATTTCACGAGACAAGCATCAAGAGAATGTGATAAAGTTCACACCACACTCATAAATGAGAGATTGTGTTCACAAAATAGTAGTGTTAGGAATCTTCGGATGACCTCTGCATGAAAACAGTAGTTTCAATTATCCACTTCTTCTTTATGAGGCACTTTTTAGGCACTCAAAGCAGCCCATCCTTTTTGCGAAGTGTTTGGATCCTTCTGATGCTTGTGACATTCGGTGATACTCTTCACGTGCGCGGTGCATCAATGAATTCGCTGCATCTTTTTTATTTTTGCGAAATCTGTTCGAGACTTGGTTTATGTTTGCTAAACATTCGTTCTTCAACCGGGTCGCAAAAAACCAACTCTGGCAGGAATGTCAAACCTTCAATAAAACCGAAAACGTGCAAAAAAATAGACGAGGGATGTAAAAGACTTCTACAGTGTCTACTACACAATAATATTAGTTACTAATACTACTTTTCATATCGGAGATCACGAGGGTGTAGGGTATTTCAGTTTCGGCCATGTCGAAAATAGCACTCGTTCTGGTTCGCAGTTACTCTGTGCTATGAATCACTATTCACAATTTTGATTAATGGTGCTGCTTTTTATTTCAGCATTATTGGAATAAAGTAAGTCTTTCAGTATCAGCAGAATTAACATCAACAACTACGAGAGCTACACCTACATGCATTCCGTATTCAATATACACATCCTACACATATTCGAATTCAAATCTTTCGGAACACACCGGATCGTTGGGATGCAAGTCCGCCGAAGCGAAGAAGCGGAGTCGATGTCCGCTAAGAAGTGTCGTAGAGGGTGTGTGTGTTTGCGGAGCAGGAATTAAAAGGATCAACTCTATTTAATTACATTTCGCGTTGGGCTCATAACTTTTCGCTTGTTGTATTTAACACCAGCCCACGCGTTTCTTTCGGCCGTTGTTGCTGTTGTTGTCTTTTCTACCCGTTTTGTTAGTTGATAACTTGGCTCGTTGCTCTTGCAGCGCTCTTGCCGCATTCCTGGGACAATGTATGGCAGTGTGGCAGACCGGGCATTGTTGGACGAGTTCTTATTAATTAAAACGAACCAACTGAATTCGTAGAAACCAGTGGAGTTTTTATGTGCCACAATGTGCCGCTGCCAGAGACATTGCACCCACTCCGCTGTACTTTTACGCTGAGCATTTGGCACTCAATTCGAACAGGTGTGGTTAATATTCACAGTGTTTGTTGGAACACTGTGACCGGTACAGTGGCTGATTTTTCAAGAACGCGGCCAGAAATCTGTAACTTTGAATGTGCTGGAATTCGTGCATTTTTGTGCTTTTTGTAGATGGCTTATTTTTTTCCTTGCTTTCGTTGACTTTTATTTCTTAACCCGAATGTAATACTGTGATCATAAAAATCCACCGACAAAAAAGAGATAATAAAGTCTCATTGAGCATATCGAACCTTTTTTAAAAACTAATATTTGTGTCAAACTTTAATGGATTTTTACAGAAAATTGGTTAACATTTGATAGAAGTTACGGTTCAGGCAAAACGTTCTTTTATATTCTTCAACTCATATAACAATTAAATAAATATAAAAAAGAAAAATAATTATTAATGTTAATAATTAAATTATAATTCGCGGGCACAGATTCGAAACAAACGGTCGCCTGAGTTTTCGGAATAAGTGGACATGTCGCCACCCTTCCATTAGAGCAAGTACCAGAGCAGTACCACCACCATTTGAATGGTACACCAACATTTGTTTGCTGGAAGTGTTCGGAAACATCAGGAAAATTAATCGCAGAAGGCGAATCATTCTCTACCACGACAATGCGAGGTCTCACACATCAGCTCAATCAAAAACGTTTTTGATCATTCAAAACAACGAATTGATGGGTCATCCGCCTTATAGTAGTGATTTGGCATCCAATGACTTCTTCTTGTTCCCGCAGATCAAAAATAAATCCTGAGATCAACGTTTCTCGATGCCCGAAGAAGCGGTTGATGCGCTCGAATCACATATTTTGGAGGTACCTCAATCGGAGTGTTAAACGTGCTTCGAAAATTGTTTCAAATGCATGCAAACGTGTATTGATCTTGAAAGAGAATATTGTGAAAAAAAACAAAGGAATTTCCGATTATAAATCGTACAAATTTTACAAATCCAGAATCCGCGATCACATAAATTATTATACCCCACTTCGTTGGCTTAATAGTAATCACGGAAATTGTTCCTTTAAATTTTACCACAGATTCGTCTACGCAAATATTTTTGCGGCGACATCGAAGTGCGATGGATTTACAATACAGGAAATATGAAATAACTGCTGTGGACCAAGCGATATAAAACAAAATATTAAAAGCGTTTCTAATATATTTTTTACTTTTTAGTCATAAATACTATATAAATAATAAAGAAATTTGCACTCACTCGTCCCGTCACTCTTCCACAAGAAGTTTGATAGTCAATCATTACATTTTCGCTAAGAACTCATATGACGGTACATAATCTATCCGACATGCATCTATAATCTCTGGCGAAGATTGTGGTGTAATTTTTCATCCGCAAAGCAGTTTAGACGATTATCGCACTTGAATGTAAGTAAGTCGTTCGTTCTTTGTACATCCATGTAATAAAAATTGTTTTCATTTACGTCTGTTGATTATATAAAATATAATAAATGAATTTATAATATAGTTTCATAAATTATTAGATTAACTTATAAAAATATTAAATTTGGAAAAAATATATTTTGAAATGCAAAGCGAACGTTCTACCACTGTTCTAGACCCCTTGTGTAATAGTGGTGATTTGAAGAGGTTTAATTTGTATCACGAACGACATTCCCAGACACAGAGTTACTTAATTATTTAATAAATGAATTTATTTTAATAATATAAAAGAAGAGAAAACTGAGTTGAAATCCATACAAGGTACGAGAAGAAAGTAGTTAAAGCTAAATGCTAAATGTCATTTACTTACACTTCTGATAGTTAAGATTCAATTCACTACGCACCATCTACTGAAGTTGTCTAAGTCACTCTGCGACAGACTCCCGTCAGCAGCATTTTTATAAGCAATAACTTAACATCATAAGCATACATAAATATATTCCTATATCGTATTGTCAAACAATTTACTATTAAGTATATTGGGTCTGGGAAAAAGTTTGAGGCGTTTTTTTAGTGAAATTCAACTGGTTTTCTTATAGTCTGGAAAATAATTTCTTTAAACCAAATGTGTTCCATTATTATCTACAATGTTTTGCCAGATATAGATGCCATCGGCCATCTATATCGTAATAATACTGCAAAATATAGCGCAATTTTTCATTATTTTTCTCCATTTTCAAACGTAAACAACTTTCCAACCACTGCACCATTTCGTTGTTTACACACTGACAATTACGATCGAAGTGTCACCTTTCCAATAAACATTCAGTGATATCGCTGCGATCAGTGTTGCCAGAGTTATTTGCAATTGACCCCACCTATCGGAAAAACGCCACGAACTTTTTCCCAGATTTGTTTGCTTGCTATGTTACATTCCAAACACATTGACAGCAAACTATCAAATACTTTCCGTACTATTTTATACATATTCGCACTACATTTTTGTAAAGGCAATAAAAATAAGAAATACAAATATAAATATATAGATGTGGGATCGGACAAGGAGGCAGACCAGAAGCGGACAGAACTATTAGACACGGTGGCAACTCCGTACGACGAACGAGTAGGGACAGTAACGAACGAGTAGAAAAAGTAGAACGGGACACACTTCAAGTTCGGCAACAAGAAAAGATCAGTTTCGGCAACCAAGCCACAAAATTTACATTTACTTTTACTTTTGTTAGATATAAGTAACAAACTGTGAACCAATTATCTTTTAATAAAACTATTTGTGTAACTACACTTTAACTTTAATAAAAGGGATAATTTACTACATAGATACGCGGCGAACAATTAAGAATTGAACGAAATTAGCCTTAAATTAATAGCCGAAGCGAAAAATTTTGTTCGAATCACAAATTTAAATAATCATATCCATTGGGAAATATTGGAAAAATGTATGTTTTGCATAAAGTTGGCTTTCGTGCTTAGGATGGCGAAGCGTCGTCGCAGGGCGAGAGGACTACAACAAGGATCCTTTCACCAACTGACCAGAGAGAGGGCACCGCAGCTTTCATCAATTATTTCAGAATGAGTGAGGCTGAATTTGAAACCATTCTTTCGGCAACTCGAGAGGAAATAAAAAAGTTGGACATAACGTGCCGGACTCCGAAGGAACAATTAATGGCGACTCTACGATATTTGGCGACTGGAGAGTCGCTGAAATGCTTGGCCACATAGCTTTTTTCTTTTTATCTCTATCAAGATACTCTGGATTTCCTAAATCCCAGAGCATTCGTTTGTTTTCCAGAAGTGAAATCTAACTCTGTGTTTCATTCCGACTCCATTAGGCCACTGAGTATATTAGAAATGTAAATTAATCCAAATATGCAAGCAAAGTCTGAAATATTTGTAATTACTATTTCCCAATTTTTCAACGTTATTTGTGAACTAAAATCGAGACAATTATTATTTGTAAACTAGAAAACTGCAAAAAATATTATATGTATGTATTATTTCACAAATTTTTTTATATATCATCTTTTTAATGTGATAGCATAAAAATTTCAAAATAAATAAGCTTAATAAATAAGTTATTTTATATTCTTATAGACATTTTGATGGTGTTGGGTATCGATGAAAACCTTTGATATCTCGGCTGCGGAAAGGTTCTGTACACATGTAATAGGATTATAGTAGATTATGTATAAGATTAGCGTGGATTATGTATTATGAATGCTATAACGGATGAAGATTTTTTAATGCGGGTTTTTGCATTTTGAAATATATGAAGCTTGAAAGAAGTTACATCTAGCTCACAGACTCACTCTAAAATTTAAACATAGTCGTTTATAAAAGTTAAATAAGTTGATTAAAGTTTGGAATAGCATTTTTGCAAACATTTTGGCGAACCATGTCAGAAAAGATATTTTTCCCTTAGAATGATCTTGACTATTAAGATATTATAAAAATTGTTTTACTTAACTCTAGTTTAATTAACGGTTTCTCTGATTTTTGCTCGTACTGTCTGCTTCGATCCTTGTCTGCTTCGCTGTTTTTGTTTTTGCTCATTTTGTGAGGACTTTCATTTATAATTTCAGGCGTTTTAACAATTTCCGCTGAAACGGTGTTTAAATGCCCTGTAAGTCTCAATGCACCCCCAACTCATGTTTAGTTTGCGATGAGTCCCGACACAAGATCCACAGCGGACACTATCGAAAGCGGTACCAACTACCATAATTACTATGATGTTGTACGAATCGTATTCAAAACGTAACCGCAACAAAGAGGAATGTTATAACTCGAACTCTGAAAAATCCACTCACACGTACTAACTTCACCCGAAACACCAATTATGTGTTTTTTGTTTCTACTTTTTAATTTCGTTTAATTTCTTTTTCGAAATGAGATCAGTTGGTGTGGTTTTTCATTACTGTGGCATTTTCGGTTTTCGGTTTTTTGCCGGCCCTACCGATGACTCAAATTATGGAGCTAATAAAAAACTCAAATTGTTGATCAATTTCATCCCATTGATATATTATATACATATACATACATATAATCGGCGAAACGTTCGACTTATAATTTTAAATTAATTAATGCACCCATGTCAAAATTGTTTATGAATATACATACATACATACATATATCTATGTACATTAGGGTGGTCCTTAGCTATAGGGGCCGAAAATGTTGTTGAGTTTTTTTTTTTCTTACCCTCTTAAAATATAATAGTAGGTCAGGAAATGATATGTGCGAAATTTCAGCGAGATCGGCCAACGGGAACCCGTGCCGCATGAAGGACGAAGTTTTCAAATTTCAGTACAATCGTAAATTTTCAAAAATTTTTTGCAAATTTTTTTTTGATGACGAAAGATGAAAATAATAAGCAGTTAATTTTACAAGTACTAGAAAATTATCGGCAACGCTATCCAGATGCGAATAAATCAACCTTAATGAAAGGCGTACATTAACAAATACATATGTAATATTTTATAAGATATTACAATTAATTTTATAATAATAACGGTCACAAAAACTCGGATTCATAACTTTTAAATTTTCGGAAAGATTTGAATTATTATTTCGAAAAATGTACTTTTCTACACCACGGTAGAACTTCTGTTAAATGCGGCACGGGTTCCCGATGTCCGATCTCGCTGAAATTTCGCACATATCATTTCCTGACCTACTATTATATTTTAAGAGGGTAAGACCGAAAAAAATTTGATTTTGAAAATTAAGGACCACCCTAATGTACATATATCAGTATAATCATGGTTCGGCCTTACAACATACTTTTATCCAAAATTTTGCAGAAAAATGTTATGAGTTCTTAGCAATTAACAACAGCAGTAAATGATTTTCTTAATAAGATTAAACTTTTATAATATCTGTTGAATGTTTGCCTTTGATTTTGACTGATTTGAATTTACGTAATTTAAATTGTTTATACCATATGTGCAAAGTATTGTTAATCTCCCTCGTAGGGCCCCTTATTTTTCTTATTGCAAATAAACCTAAAAAACGTATTGCTAAGTATAGCAAACCATACTTTAGTCATGTTTGGGAAGTACATGGGTACGATTTGCTTGTAACATATCAAGAAGGAAAGCACTTTGTTGTATTTGATTTTAATCATTCTAATTTTTATACCCTACACCTTAAGGTTAAGGGTATATTCACTTTGTAACGAAATGTGTAACGCATAGAAATAGAGACGATAGGTATAGAAAAGTATATATATTCTTGATCAGCGTGACCTCCTGAGTCGATTTAGCCATGTCCGTCCGTCTGTCTGTCTGTCTGTCTGTCTGTCTGTCTGTCTGTCTGTCTGTTGAAATCACGATCACAGGAGAACCGGTGAAGATATCGTGATGAAATTTTGCATAAACATTGGTTCTTGTGGTGTGCAGGTTGGTATTGAAAATGGGCAAAATTGGTCCACGACCACGCCTATTTTTTATTAAAAATGTGATATCAGCGTTCGTTTTTGAGCTATTACAACAAAATGTCATTCCTGGGTATAGAGTAGCATTATCCGTTAATATCCCAAATATGGGCGTGATCCGCCCACTTTTAGGTTACACAGGCAAAAGAGGGTTATATTGTTAAATATATAAACTTCCTGAATAAAACTTTAGATAACAACTTGTTTTACAAAAAAACATTATTACATGAAAACTGGGTGCGGTCCGCCCACTTTTACACTACATATACAGTATAGCAGTATGAGAACAAGTTTATTACCACGGAAATAAAGTTTAAATGAACACAATTTTATATAACAACTAAGCTAGTTATTTTGAAAAAGGCAATGACCACGCCTACTATTTATACAGAGTCGTAGCTAGGTTTCATGGAGCCCGGGACGGTTAATCAACTTGTAGCCCCAAAAATTCCTAGAATTCAATAAGTCAATACTTGATTCCCACAACTGCCGCCCCCGACATTGTGCCGCCCAGAGTGGACCGCCACGGCCGCCCTACCTTAGCTTCGGCACTTTTTTCAAAACTTTTAGGTGTAGGGTATCTAAGATTCGGCCAGGCCGAATATAGCGCTTTTACTGGTTTCGATTAGACTTCTTCGACTGTTTATATGGTATACTTTCGGTGAAGTTGTGGAATCTCAGGGGTGGTTCAATTGTATAGCTACATATATGTATTATTTTAGGGCTCTACTCAAGTCCCGCAACCAGCTCGATTACATTCCCAAGCCATAGAAAACGATAACTGTAAATTTTATCCTGAAATTCGCATTTGCAATATCAATATCAAAATAAACAACGTTGTTATTTAAAAATTATAGTGGATAATAATTGAAATTTAACTATTACCACACTATTACTTTGCTCAGGTATCTTCACAATTACCTTCAACCACAAATGGTTGACATTTTGTGTCAAAAAATACAAATATGTACTGAAATTTTTACTTAAGAGTATAAAGAAAAAAATGGAATCCGTAGAGAATAGAGACTTATCCTGTTTCTAAATTTATTTTCAATTTCTTTATATCTATTTGTTTAAGTTGTTTTTGCTTTCCGACATCTATTATATCTATCCGATATCTATTTCTGCTTTCTTTACGGTTTTAATTAAAAATTCGTATTGTACGTAGGTACATATGTACATATGTATCCATTCCGTTGTTTCCCGGCCAACGTTATGAACTTTTGATACATGAACAATGTGAAATTCCATGTTTTTAATTTCAAATGTATAGCGGCAATGAAAATAACCCATCAGATCAGCGGTACGTTGGTTCAGCACAGATCTGGATTCAAGCAGCGCTGACTCGTCCATTCCTCTTCATTTCTTTTTTAACATTGCATGTCCTACGGAGAGAATCTGCACATCTGCTGAAACTATGCTCCAAAGAATGCATGGTTTCAACAATTGATTTATTAATACGTCTGTCTGTGGAAATCACAATTACAAGAAGTGAATAGAATCATCATCAAATTTGATATGAATAATCTTAATCATTAGAAAATCATTGGCACTCGAAATGAAAAAACTCCGACCGGCGATTCTAATTTCTCATTTTTCGGTATGGTATACTGAAGATGATGGTGCTTAGATAGTTTTCTAACAATTTAATGGGATCTTATTATCTATTAATTTCGCAAAGTAGTTTTCTTAAATACACTGCTTCTTTAAAACCCATAGCTAGTGCCATATTCTCGGCCTCTGTACTTCTCAAGGCTACTGGATTTTATTTCTTTGACTTCCTTGAGAGTTCGCTTCTCCCGAAAAAGAATGCAAATGCAGTATAAGACCTTCTGTCAACTGGCACATAGCTCACTTTCCTAATACTGTTCTAAATTTTTATTATAAATTTTTGGTTTTGGTTTCAGATATCTTAGAATTTGTTTTGCTGCATCTCATTTTTGATACGTGGATCCATATTTCTTTGAGCAATCTTGTATAAGTATTGAATGCAATACATCCGGTCGAGTAGAAATCGCTGGATACATTAAGGAACCAATAACAGATTGAAATTGCGTTTGATCTATATTTCTATCTATCAGTTATCGTTCTTGCAATTTATTTGAAGGGCAGTCAGTTTTAAGAGCAGGCAGACGACGTACAGACTGCAAGCAGATTCGATCACAACACGCTGTTTTATGAATGCACTGCTCAAAAGATTTAATAAGGAGAAATAGGAGAATCACTTTTTGTTTTTCGAAAATAATTAAGGCGAACCACAATGTCTAATTTCTTGATCAAAATAAACCAAAATATCATTCCCATTAATCTTTATTGGGAACAAGTCGATAACTGTGGCATAGCTCCAATTTGTTGGTTGCTTTTATTGCTGTTGTTGTGGGAGTTCCAACAACATTTATCACAAAATAAATTTTCTCCTAAATCCTACACCTATTCCGATTATATAAACTTCCATAAAAAGGAAAGGGACTCTACTTTCTTAATATTGTGATAAACACGAGATGAATAAATATAAAATATATTAACATATACGAGATTAATAAATAAATAAATACGAAACTAATACATATATAATGTAGGTTAATTACTTTATTTAACTTTATTTATTAAAAATTAATATAAATTATATTAAAATTATTAATATACATACATACATATATAAATTAAATTAAAACCAGAAAAAGTGCTAACTTCAGCCTGGCCGAAGTTCATATACCCTATACACATTTACTTAAAAATTAGGCGTGGCAATGTTCTAATTTTTTCCCTTTTCAATCTCAAATAGCCTGTGATGACAGAGAATATTCGTGCCAAATTTGATGAAAATATCTCTATTCGTTCTCTTGTAATCGTAATTTCCACAGACGGACGGACATGGCTGAATCGACTCAGGAGGTCACGCTGATCAAGAATATATATACTTTTCTATACCTGTCACGCCTCCTTTAATGCGTTTCAAACGGAAGCCGTAAGTGAATATACCCTCATCACTACTTGTGTAGGGTATAATAAATTATTAATTATTTAAAATAAAAATATTGAACGCAAAAAAATGTTACTAAAAATCTAAAATTAATTTTTATTAAAATGTGGTTTTGCATAAATAAAACATAGTTCGAATATCTTTCCAAGGAAACTAATGAAAGTAATGAATGCATTTTCATACATTACTTCAGTAGAAATACAAAAATCCAAATAAAAATTTTGACTTTTTGTTCGGCATTGTGTTTTTAATTTGTTTAAATCCTGCCATCAGAAGTAACCAAGTTATACCAAAAATTGAAAATAACGTATCATCAAGTGCATGATGGTCTTAAACAAAATGATGTATCACTCATTCTAAAGCACTTTAAAAAACAGATTTTTTTGATCTAAAATATATTTCTACTTTCATGTTGGAAAATTAGAAAATTTTAATTAAGAAATAGAAATTGGAAAATTTTGTTCCAATATCTCAAGTAGTTTCAATTTTATATAGTTTTGTGCTTCTCCTGTAAACTTCTGAAACGTGATGTTACGTTATTTGCATTTTAGGTGACGATATACACTTACATACATACATATGTACATACGAGTACGTTTTTATACCCTACACCTTAGGGTTAAGGTTGAGGGCGCGGTCCGCCCACTTTTACACTACTTATACATACAGTATAGCCCATGAAAATAAATTTATTACCACGGATAAAAAAACAAATGTAGTTATTTTGTTTGGAAAACAGGTAACGACCACGCCTACTATTTATACAGTGGCGTAGCTAGGACTCATGGAGCCCAGGATGGTTAATTAACTTGCAGCCCCAAAAATTCCTAGAATTCAATTGCAATATGCTGACCTGCAGAAGCTTAAGTAGAGGAATTCACTTCTTCTTGGAGTATGACGAGGAATGTTAATGTCAATATTGTTTAGCAGGTAGGCAGAGTGACGCCATACAACAAATAAAAACAACATTTCGCATTATCCTTCAATTAAACAGTGAGGATGGATCTATCTATCACCTCAAACACAACGCAGCTTCAGACAGAAACGGATCGGAATTCAATTTCGATTCCGCATCAATTCCGATCGGAATGCAGAACAAGGCTGAGTATAATTGAATAATAATGTCATGTGTTTACACTTCTTAAGATTTAATGTCACGCAATTTACATCACAGCATTTTATCCAACAGTCAAAGTCGTATTGAAGGAGCTTGGCTTCACATTCATTTTTAAAGGATAGAAATGATTTCACGTCGTCCGCAAACATCAATATATACTATTTCCATGTTTTACAATTGCTGGCATATCATTTATGAATATAAACCAAGAAGAGTAGCGGCTTTAAGTGGCTGCTTTGTGGAACACCGAATGTAACCAGATCAGTTCCTTTCTTCAGCCTGATTTGAAGATTGGCATTATTTTTTTATGTTTGACATAGAAACCTAATTTAAAGATCAGAGATGATCCAGGTACTCCCGTTAGTTTTTGAGATATTATTTCCAATTTTAAGATTACATACTACGAGTATATATGCTCAAAACATAATTTCATTGAACAGATCGGACTGAACTACAGAGACAACATTTAATATCTCCACATTTACTATAGTATTCCAAGATACAAATGTTACCCGATTACTTTTCTATAGTAGGCCTCTTTAAACTACAAGGACATTTAACCATTCTGCAGTGATTTGGTCAATATGACCCAATTTAGGAACAATTTTACGGTATTTCAAGAGCAAAATTATTCGGATCGAGGTGCGACTTTATTTAGTCCTCAACAAAGTTCGAAACAAGGTTTATGCGTGAAAAAATATAAGAAAAGTATTTTTGTTTTTTCTCCAGATCACTACTCCAGATAGTCCAGACATAGCACCCTCAGACTTCCACTTCTTCCGATCTCTGCAGAACTCTGAGAATGCAATTAAGCTGCTTTCAAAAGAAGCCGGTGAAACCCACTTGATTCAGTTTTTCGACCAGAAACCACAGAAGTTCTTCACCAAAGGCATCATGGTTCTACCCGAAAAATGGCGAGGCATTGTAGATAATAATGGACCATATTTGGTTTATATAAATTAATTTTTAGACTATAAGAAAACCAGTTGAATTTTAGTAAAACAACGCCACGAACTTTTACCCAGACCCAATATATGGAGAAGCAGCTAAAAATGTCAAAAACTGTCGCTCTTAATTTGTGCGCACAGAGCACAGTAGTAAAGTAATTATTTGTATAAATTACCAATCACAATCGTAAAACGTGTTTCAATCGATATTTTAGCATGTGGCGCATTGTGAGAAGTATTAAATTGATGTTTTGTCCTTGAAACAAATGATTTCTTTTTCGGTTTCTATGGTAGGTCCAATTGACCCACGAACACCATACAAAGGGTAGATTTTGAAAGACCGCCGAAGGGTCAAGAAGTCTTAAGAGTCCTTGTGGTTATGTTTTAGTTAATCACAAATGATTAGTGTTAATGTTTGTGTCAATGGTTCTCTCTTCAAAGACAATATAGTTGAAATATTTCGTTGCAAAAAAGTATTATTTGTATTATTTAATTTACACATTTTTTATATAACATCTTTTTTTTATTTAAAGGTTTAATTAAAGGTTTCTCTGATTTTTGCTCGTACTGTTGAAGTTCATTTCCTTGTCTGCTTCGCTGTTTTTGTTTTTATTCATTTTGTGAAGACTTTCATTTATAATTTCAGGCGTTTTAACAATTTCCGCCGAAACGGTGTTTAAATGCCCTTAAGAAAGGCCCATGATGTAAGTCTCAATGCACCCCCAACTCATGTTTAGTTTGCGATGAGTCCCGACACAAGATCCACAGCGGACACTATCGAAAGCGGTACCAACTACCATAATTACTATGATGTTGTACGAATCGTATTCAAAACGTAACCGCAACAAAGAGGAATGTTATAACTCGAACTCTGAAAAATCCACTCACACGTACTAACTTCACCCGAAACACCAATTATGTGTTTTTTGTTTCTACTTTTTAATTTCGTTTAATTTCTTTTTCGAAATGAGATCAGTTGGTGTGGTTTTTCATTACTGTGGCATTTTCGGTTTTCGGTTTTTTGCCGGCCCTACCGATGACTCAAATAATGGAGCTAATAAAAAACTCAAATTGTTGATCAATTTCATCCCATTGATATATTATATATACATATAATCGGCGAAACGTTCGACTTATAATTTTAAATTAATTAATGCACCCATGTCAAAATTGTTTATGAATATATATCTAGTGCTTTTATCATGTATCTGGGTATCATGTATCGGCCTTACAACATACTTTTATCCGAAAATTTGCAGAAATTTAAACTTGTACAACATACAAATTTAAAAGAGCAATTATTATATTAACATGCCAACTACAATATAGTATTGTAAAATGTTATGAGTTCTAAGCAATTAACAACAGCAGTAAATAATAAGATTATTTCTTAATAAGATTAAACTTTTATAATGTCTGTTGAATGTTTGCCCTTTGATTTTGACTGATTTGGATCTACCTAATTTAAATTTTAAACTTAACTTCGTGGATTTTTATCGGTAATGTTCAATGTTATTCTCCGTTAAAGCTGCGTAAAGTACGCAGCTATATGACGTAAGCGCAGCTATATGACGCAGCTATGTGACGTAAATAAATTTGACCAAGTTATATCTAATATAATTTATCGATTTCTATCATCATTTCTCTGGATTTAACCGCAGTCACATGTTGGGATCATTTTCGCCCAATTTTAAAATGTTAGCTGCCAGATTTTCCATAATTTTTTGAGCAAAATCAAACAGATTTACCTTTAATCGTACGCGAAATTGAATATTTTACTTCTTCTGTGAGGTTTTTTCGTTTCATGGAGAACTTCTTCGATATACATAAATGATGAACGATCTATTTTTAGAATGATTATGTCAAAAGAAACCTTTCTGCGATGACATCTACTTTGAGATACGATATGTACCCGTATACTCGTTGTGGAAACGTATCGGTAAACGAAAAATTCGCTCCTATAAGAAATCTTTGGGACAATTGGGTACAACCACCAGCAGTGTACCACTTGTACCAAATAATATTATGTGTGGATTCAACCATATTTAGGAAAACAAACCGATTCTCAACCTGAACGAAACCATGGCCCCAGAGTTGGCCTAGATTGGGTTGAAGGATTTTTTCTCATCCTACGAACTTTGCCAAAAACTTCTCTACGCAAAAATAAGCGAAGCATTATATTAAGCACGGATCGCAACTTGTGTCGACCAGGACTCTTCGTGTGAAGGCTGTTGCATTTATAGTGTTATTACTCGTCATCATATGTATATTACAATCCATTCTTTTACTCCCTTCACGAAATCAAGGATTTGATCTTTGAACCTGAACGATCCCGAACTTGTTGCATATGCAGCATCTACTCGTACATTGTCTTCCGACACATCCTTGCCACTTGGATTCTTCTCCCAATTTGTAGTTTCTTCTTTTCTCTTCCTTTCGAAAGCAATTAAAGCTAGGTTTGCCCTAAGGTATGAGAAGCACTGAAGGCATCTTGAAGATTATGCCGTCATTCTGAAAATTCATGGTGTGTGATTAGAGAACGTTGCTTTCAAGTATTCACGATTTTTTGAAAGCCCAAAGATTCGTCTCTTCTTGGCTTTACTTCGCATTTATATCTACGACTACATTTATAGGTGTTTCTTTTAATGAACTGTATAGTTCCATAGCCATACAAGTGACACTTACCCAGGTTTTACCTAGATTTTAAGATTTCCCCCTTTTTTAAAATGAAGCCAACTTCACGCATTCAAAAAAAAAAATAAAACTGCAAAGCAATTTTGTGTGCAGATCTGTATAGTTCATTAAAAAAACCGAGATAGTATTACCACAGACGAATAATATACAGATGCCGAAGACAGAACAAAGAAATTGTCGCAAAATTTTGCAATTGCCAGCCCCAAGAAGCTAGTTAAAGCTTTGGCATTGAATTCAGGTGCGAGTCATGACTGAAAGTTTCTCTCATCGAGGCTACCAACAAGAATGACAGAATTCAAACACAGCCAAATACTAGCGTCGTTCTTTTCTTTCACAGTGATCTAAATCATTACGGTTATGCGATTATTCACTCACGCATGCATCGCGATCTGATGTGTTTACAATCATTCGCAATTTTGTGTATGGGTTGAACTGTTCGCATTGTTGGGTGTGTACTTATTTTCACATTCAGCACTTCTTTCATTTTTTGTTTTCAACTAGTTTTCTTCTTCACGTTCAGTGTCAAAGTGGTGTGCAGCGCTAACTTTGCCAGAGTAGCGTGTCTTCAAAGAATTTGCAAAATCAACAGATCTCTTTCCGTCGGCATTTTGAACTCTTCAATATGCTACAGGAGTAAAAACCTCATGGAGAAACTATTATGGAAATATTACACTGTCGCATCAACTGTATTCATGTGGATTTTACTGTCTATCCAAAACGCAACGATAAAGTAATTATTGTATAATAAGTTCATTTGAAATTATTACAAAATCATTTTCATATGAAAGATTTTCGTTTAAGTTTTCCATAAGAATGAATGTTCTTTCCACTGTTCTTCGGAAGTGAAATTTGGCAACGTGTCGAACTGGAAGTAAAATTTGACAACGTGGCATTCCTTCTGAATCAATTTTACAGCGTTTTGATTTATCATTGCAAGGTCGCCAGTGCAACAACAATTGATATGCTGCTGCGTGCCACAGATTAGGTGGCACAAATGATCCAATAATCATTTGGCAAATTTTTGAAATTCGATCTTTGGTCTGAATCTAATTGGTCTGTTTTGGACGGAAGTTGGGTTTCTTAATGATGGCTATTTACATTAATGCATCAATAATTAATGACACTAACAACAATAATTCATGACATTAACAATAATAACATTACTACAAATACAACTTTATGGAAAACTTAAACGAAACTCTTTCATATTGTGTTTTTACTAATGCGAAGAAGAGAGAAAAACTTTTATAAGGCTTTATGCCTTGACTGAATGAACAGCTTTCAGCTGGACGGCGTTGCCCACTTCCAAAGTGACACAACTCAAACCTTCGCATCCTTCAGAAATCGCAATTTTGTGATTGCAGCCTGGTGCATCTTCACAGGACGAAGCCAAACCAAAACCTAAGCAAAACTAAACGTTTTTGGCAAAAGGCCAA